>VDFB02210726.1:0-21674 GCA_007258455.2 Sequoia sempervirens | reverse complement strand
GGCTCTATAGGACCAAGGTGGGTATCCCTATACATTAATGTAGATCATCACACTACAATGGTAGAAGGCCTTCAATGGGATAAATCATCTACATATATTTCCCTATTAGCAATGACTTGTGGTAGTGTGGAAAGGGAAAACATGAAAGAAAATCTAAACTAAGAAAGCATGAAATGTTTTAAATTGAAAGATTTGATTATTCCCTAGCTTCATACTTTATGAATCTCCTTGACTAGTGCCTAATCCACATGGAGTCAGGAATGAAATAAAATCCTAGAAAAAACCAACCATGGCTTCTCATAACCCTGCTAGCTTATGGCAGGAAATCAACAAGAGGACAATCAACATGTTAGTTATCCACACTACACTATAATACCTTCATTACCTTTATGCAACCAACTACACCACACCTTGAATGATACGAAAACACAATCATAAATCAAACAACAAATGTGTTTGAAGCATCAACACAACCCTTGATTATATTGATTTAAAAGATACTGCATACAATATTTGGAGACATACATATTGACATATATAATGAAGTAGAATACAAATGTTGTATGGTAGTCATCTATTGTTATTATGATAGAGAATAGCTTATTGCATGGGTATATCCAGGATCATGATGGGCCAAAAAGTGGTGATGTGATGGGTATGTGTAGGGTATGTGGTTGGCAACTTTTGTTTTTACTCAAAATTGATGAAATGAAAAGGGTTTTAAAAGGAGATTCTTAGGTTTCCACCAATATATAAATTATGCTTTACTTTGAATAAATAATAATTAATTATTATTCATTTTCTATTTGAATTATGACTAAAGCCTTGATTGATAGTGTTGTGCAGTTTTTGCACACACACCCCACTTGGAGTGGGGACCCTCTTTTGGTGTCTTTGACCTTTGGTTCTATTGGACTTATCATCTTAGGGTCTTGACATGTTGATCTTGCTAGCTTTGACCTTGCCTTGAGGTTTGAATTGATTGAAAATGAGTTTTTGGCCAAGTCCGAGTTTTCACTTGGATCCGGGATTTTCCAGCTCTGGCGGATTTTCCTGGACCCTGGTTCCTTGTTCGTTTCCGGCGAAATTCTCCGATTCTGGGTTTCTGCCTTACTTCGGGATTTTCCGGTCTGGGTGGATTTTCCTGGATTCTGCCAAAATCCCGATCTTCCTCATTTCCCCAGTTTTTGCATTTTCGTGGAATCCATGTTTCCGCGCATTCTGAGATTTTTCAAAATTCTGCTTGGGGTTCGGGTTTTCGGATTTGTCAGAGGTGTCTTGTCGCACATTAATGGTTGAGGTACCTTTACTTAGACGGGTATAAGGGCGGATTTAGGGCATTTTCAGTACCATTCTAACTTCATTGCTCCCTTGTTTTGCTCTGGCGATTTCGAATTTCCATCTGAGCTTTGCGGATCGATCTTCATTTGTTTGCGTGAGGATTGCTTGAGTGCCGGTGTTGGTGTTTTCACTGCTTGGACGTGTTTGCTGCGAAGGTCACCTTTTCAAGCTCGAGTTTCTTCCACTTTGATCTATGGTATGTAGTTGTCACCCTTTCATTTTGCTTGCATGGTGATTGAGGGTTTTACATTGGGTATTATTTGGTTTGGGTCGGCCCTTGATTGATTTTGGTTTCATATTTATAAAGTCGGGGTTTGGCTCGTTTGTATGATGAAACCCTATCACTCGTATCCTGTGAGTTTGTCCATCCGTTCGGTTGCATGTGTATCCTTTAGATGGAGTTCTGGGCTTGATTGCTTGTTCTTTTGGTGCAAAATTTTCCTTATCGTGTGAAGTTAGGGTTTTTCTTTGGCGTTTGGGCCCGGAGTGAAGATTTCATTTTGTTTGTGCAATTTCATCCCTGTATCTTGTTGACTTCCCCGTCTTGTGAGGATTCGAGTGCTTTAGGTAAATCCTTAGCCGATATTTTAGACCCTAAAGCTTGCTCTAGTTTTAATGGTAGAGATTTGATTATTCGATTTAGGGCATCATCATTTCAATGTGGGAATTTGTCCTTTGCAAGTTTCTGGAACTTTGGGGTCCTTTGTGCTTTTAATTTTGTTGATTGTCGTCGGTTTTGAGATCATTCGAGCTTAGGAGAGGAGAATCCCGTGATCGTTTGGGTTTTGGTTTGCGTTTTGTCATTTTTTGGGTTTCCGAGGTCGTCATGAAATTTGTTCGCTTCCGGATTTTCCTGGTTTGGACTTATTCCGCGGACTGAGGTTATTTCCGGCACATTTTAGGTCGTCTGCGAAAATCTGTTCCATCCGGATTTTTCCGGATTTCCTGTTTGATTGTGTCCTTTCAAATGTTTCAATGATAGGATTAATGGAACGGTTGTTTGATGCTTATTTCTTGTTGCCAATGAGTGAATTCAATGATTATCCTTTATTTTTTTATCTGCACTAATGATTAATTTGACTAATGATCCGTTGGCAGCAAAATCTGTCTGGGTCAGATTTTTTTGAAATTTCGCCCCGACGATATTTTCTCAGTTTGCGTGATTTTCTCGAACTATCTGATTTCTCTGGATCTCAAAGGATTAGCATTTGGGAATAGATTTTGATTGATTTATATGATTTATGCTAACCTGTCAGAGTGGAATATGAGCAATAATTGAATACTAATGACGATTTTTGGATATGCAGGCTGAATCAAGTAAACCTGCTGCTAGAAAGTCTAAGGGTGGTGCAGGGGCTTCATCTATCTCTGAGACAGAACGACTACAACTGGACATGAAGAACCAGCTTCCTGAGAGCAAAGTGTCTTCTGTGTGGGCCGAAGTATCAGATACTAATGTTGGTGCTTGGCGATATGAGGAGTTTAAACAAAGAATGGCCGAGAAAGATCAGTCAGCTCTGAGACAAGGGATGATGAACTCCGGATTGGCACATGTGGTAGGGTTCCCTCCAGCAGTTCAGTGTTATGAGTTAATCTTGGCATGTGCTAGATAGTATGACTTTGATACACAGCGGGTGGTTAGCACCGAAGGAAGGGTCCTGACCAACTTCAGTCCAGCCTCTATTGCACAGGCTTTCAGTATGCCAGATCTTCCTTCAGTTTGTGCCTTGAACATTGACACTGCCAGGACTTATTATGAGAATGAGCCAGTCAAGGCTTAGCAGATAATCAACTCGTGGCTAGAGAAGCCAAAATCCCATCATTCAAAGTTGCCCAAACAGCTGCACAGGGTAAAATTCAGGGCAGATGTATATGATGCCATCACACTTCTGAGCAGGGTGGCAGGATTAAGAGGTGCAGGTGTATTGGAGAGTTGGATGGTCCATGTGATCACCAAAATTAGTCAGGGGACCAATTATCACTGGGCAGGGCTCATAAGTGCTGAGATTGACAGACAGTTGAGAAATGTCCTGGAGGCCAAGAAATTTACGATGTCTTCATATGTTGTGTATGTGTTGGCCATCTCCTACCCATACAAGGGCCTGAGTCCGAAGGGAACAATCGGACAAGACATAATCTATGAGGTGTATCCAGAACTGCACCTTGGGCATAAGGATTATAGGAGGGCCAATGATGCATTTACAATGCACATTACCTCGGACACTTCAGAATGCAGAGCACCTCAGATTATCCGATGGAGCTAAAGGACTAATCAAGAACTACGGAGCATGGTTCATCCAGTTCCCTACCTTCACCTACCTTAGGATCGATGGATGCCCGGTTGCCCCTTACAGGTTGCCTCGGTATCCCACTGATCGTATTGTGCTATTGGAAGTTGTAAGACAAATCTATGAATTTGATGCAGTGGTGAAGAGGGAGAAGCACAAGACAGGCTTCGGAGGAGACTTCCCTCTTGGGATTGGTGTGGGAGAGATGTGCCCGTCTATCCAATCAGCTCACACCAGGGGAGGAACTGGCAGCCTATGGATTCTCCTTCCATTCGAAAAGAATGAATTTTGATATAACAGGAGAAGCACACAAGAAAGCTACCCGGGAGTTTAGGCATAAGGAGGACTTAGAAGATTATTGGGTCAATCTCAAAGATGACCTTGAGGCAAGGAAGAAAAGATATTCTAGGTTGCCTGTGGAGGCCATTAGCAAATATAATGTTAAGTTGATTCTGGATCAACTTGATGATGATAGAAATCTAGTGCAGGACCATGCCTATGAGGCAGTGAAAGATAGGCCAACCGGAGATATTAACTGGAATGAAGATGAGATTACAGAACTGGAGGACCTGATGGCTCCTGTCATGAAATTCACCCTTTCTTGGGTAAAGCATAAAATCTGGGAATTGGAGAATGCAAAGGTAGCTTGCACTTTTGACTTGATGGGAAATCTCAATCCCATGTCAACTTCTGAAGAATCCGGGGAAGAAGACCCCAAAGGGAAAACAGTGAAAACATCGCCATTCAAGATCAAAGTCAGAGGTCCTAAGGAAGGAGCTGAACCTGAAACGAAGAGGAAGCCAAAGGGAAAGAGAAGATGGAAGACCCTGACGATCAGCAAGTCCTCTGATGAGGAGGAAATTGAGAAAGCTGGGGAGGAGGATGCTCCTCCACCACCTAAGAAAACTAGAACGACAAGGACCACCAAGAGGAAAGATCAAGTTGCTTCGAAGGATGAACCTCCAATTGTCGATGTGGAGAGTTCCAAAGGAGAGAAAACCAAGGTCTACACAAGAAAATCAAGGACTCCCTCTCCCAAGGATGCTGCACAGCAGAAGGACTCCTCCCCAAAGCTAATAGTTGAGGAGCCACCAGAGTCTGTTTCTCCACCACCGAGCGCACCTGAACCGGAGAATCCAGATGAGCATGAAACTAGCGGGGAGGCAGAATAGTTCAAGGAAGGAACACTTTTCAGTGAGGCGGTTGAGCTTGAGGTGGGAACAAAAGAAGGACACACTTCTCCGTTGGTGCAATATGAAGATTCTCTGGAGATTGACCAAGGCCATGGATATCTAGAGCCAGAGGAGAGTATCCCTTCCAAGACTCCCTCACTGGTGCAGCAAGAGGCGGAACTTGAAGAAGTGGATCCAGGTGAGCAGATTTTGGAGAAGGAGGATGATAAGGCAACAACTGCGGAGGAAGAGAAATTGACAGGGGAGCCGAAAAATGCTGGAGTGGAAGAAATTCGGACTGACCCTGTAGCCCCGGACTGGTTCGAAAAGGAACTTGCGAGGAAGAAGCAAGTGATTGTTGAGGACACCCCTTTGGACTAGGATGAAATGTTGTCGAAAATTGGCAAAGGTCATCTCCCGGGTGGAAAGGGATGAAGCGCACAACAGGGTAGTCCACATTGCCACCCCTGTAGCGGATAAAATGAGGGAGGATATTACAAGCCAGGACTATAATGTCCAAACAATTAACCTCAGGCCAGCCTCCATGGAGCAGGATATTGAGGAGTTTGAGGGATCCAGCGCCGTAATTGTGGATAGGTTGAAGAAGGAGACCCAAACTAAACATGAGCTAAAGAAGGAGAATGAACGGTTAAGGAAGTGTTTGGAGGAGGTTATGAAACCTTTGCAGTCACTTCACCCTTCTTCATCTACTACCCCTGGCTTTCTGCCTAAGGAGACAATTTCTGGGATTGAGAAATTGAAGGCCTCTGCTCAGGCTACCATGGACTGGTTAATGGGTGTACAAGCAAAAGGAGATGATGCTATCAAGACAGTTTTATCTGTAGGAAAGGATGCAGTCCAGGCAAAGGAGCTGTTGGAGTATATTCTATCCTAGGATAAGAATGACATGGATCTCCTGCTGCAGAAATCAAAGGTTATCCTGGGACATGGCAAAGATCAATTGGCCAAAGATGGAATCCTTCCTTCCTCCCGGGTGGATGAACCGTGGGAGTGGTTCGAAGCGCTGCAGATCAGGTAGAAGGCTTTGAAGAAAATTTTGAAAAGAAAGAAGCTAATTGATGGTGAGCTTACTACAGTTTATGATGGATGCATTGCCTTCTTTGAGGTAATGACAGGGAGGAAGAAGATAGCTCCCAAGTATCTGAGCTTGGATCAATTGAAGGAGTGGTGGCATGAAATTTATGCCCTGGATTCTGATGAAGCTGTCACTGGCCACCTACTTGATGATGCAGCCACCTACATGGCAGTGATAGATAGATACATGGCCAATAGGGAGGATTGGAACAAGATTGTTGAATGGTCCAAAGAAGAGACAGACTCTATTAAATGCCGACTCAGGGTTTTTCCATTGCCACCTATTGCTGAGTTGGACAGAATATTCTTGAGGGTCCAAGGGTCATCCGGGCAGAAGAAGGATAAAGGGAGCGGCAGTTAATGCTCATTTTGAGATTTGTGCTTCCCTATTACCATGTGGAATGCATTGGACCAGACTTCCTTGGGGACTGTGTCAGAGCCAACTTGGATGATGGCATTTAATGTGTGCCTTAGTTCATTTCCTTGGCCGACCTGTTTTGGCAGTTTTATTATTTTGTAAAATGTTTGGCTGGCCCGACATGTCTTGGGGGGAAATTTGTTATAAATTGGCATTCTTGCCTTATTGTAAGGGTTAGACTTTAGCTAGACAGTGATAGAGAAGTGAAAGCAATAGTTAGAGCATTTTCCTTAGAAGTAGTATTCAGTTTCTTGAAGCAAATTTTGTATCAGAACAGTTGAATTGTTGCAGCATCTTGGTGATTAATACAATTGAAGACATTGTGGTTTTCCTGGTGCAATCTCTTGTGTTATTTCATCTTGCATGGTTCTTTTGTTCTATCTTTCAAATTGCTTGGAAATCTAGGGTTTAGTATTTAGAAATAAATCAGTTTCAGTTGGGTGTATGATGTTTATGATTTCATGTTTGGAATGTTTGTAGCTATCTCTGGTCTATACTCCCAGTAACTATCTGATTGTAGTAGGCTAGTGAAGTCAACCTAGACCATATATATTTAATGTTCCTAAGTTCGATTGTAGATGCAAGTCTATGATTTGAAAATTTAAATACCTTAGAAGATGGCACCGTTCTTGTAAGATTGCATTGTGGGTCGATCAGGAACTGGTTAGTTGAGATAGGTCCATTCCAAATATCTGTTGTTTACATTGTTCATTCTAGGAGTAGTTTAGATTCTATTATATCCTCGCACCCTTATCTTTTGCTATTTCTTTATCATTTGGTTAGATTTAGGATTTAAGATCATCATATTGTCAGATCTGATAAGTTGAAAGATACTGTTTGCTTGTAGTAAGGTCCCTTTGTGATTACCAGCATTTTCACATAATTATCTGAGCTGTTTATGCACTGTTATGACCTAACACCCGAGAGACCTTGGGGTGATTTTTAGTAATTTATTGTTGAGAATAACCTTTCAAGAGAGATAGAATATTGCATTCTGTCTGAGTTGTTACTGTGCAGAAAACACCATCAACAGATTGGCGCTAGAAGGAGGGCCTGAATGAGCACACTGGATCATTTCTTGAACGCCATCTCTCCAGAGAGATACAGGAGAAATACCAGATCTACCACAGGAGAGGAAGATTTACAGGAGTTACAGTTCCATGCTAGGTCAAGGAGGACCCGAGAAAGGGGAGAATCATCATCACCCATCCCCTCACCAACATCGTCCATATCTTCACATCCTGAGGTTGAGGCTATACCCATTCCCGAGGCCGTTCCTGTTCAACAGCCCCAGCCTGTGATTAACCAACCACAACCGCCACCCCCACTTTTACCAATGGCTTTCCTTGCCAATAACCCGTCGCCCCTATTCTTCCAAGCCTATAATGTTATGCCCAAAAACCCTAAGCACTTATGTTCAAAATTTCATGCTAATGACCCAAACAGGACTGCTGAAGAACACCTACGGATTTTTCAAACCTGTCTGAAAAATAGGGGAATAGTTCATGAGGATGTTGCCTGTAGGTTATTCCCTTATTCACTAGGAGAAGAAGCCTTTTACTGGTACAACCATCTCCCTACCGGTTCAATCCTTAATTGGAATGATCTTGAAAAGGCTTTTTTATAGAAATTCAGAATTCCCATCAGTGCTAATGAGCTATACCTGTAGTTCATCAAGGTTAAGAGAGAGGTTAATGAACCAATAGCCAGTTTCAATAATAGGTTCCACCGTGCATTCACCAGATTACAAGACCCATATGTTTTGGACGATGGTACTGCCCTGGGGGTATATTATAAAGCTCTGGATAGCCTAACAACCTTTTTGAAATGGAGACCTAACCCTCCAGGTACCCTGACTGATGCTTATACAGAGGCTGTCAAGCTTAGTACAGATCTGAGACAACACCTAACCGGGCCATTACCTTCTCTAGGACCAGTTGCACATCCTAACCAAATTCAGGCAGTAAATCAGGCCCTCACCAATCATACCCCAATTATGAACCCAGTTCCTCAATTACCTATGGTACCATACCCTGGTCATCCCATGAATCAGATCTCTCCTATGACAAACTTCCCTCAACAACAAGTCAATCATCCCATGTATCAGACACAGCCGAATAGCTTCCCTGCGTATCTGCAGAATTCTGAGGTGTTGCATCAGTCTTTGGGATCTGCCACAATGCCTATTGATGAAATGGCTGAGCAAATAAAGAAGTTAAATCTAGAAGTGACTTACTTAAGAAATCAGAACAGTCAACTGCAAGCTGCCTAGAAGGGAATGCAATCTAATTAGAACAGAGAGCTTTCACAAGGACAAAATTTTGACAGGGGATAGCGTAATGACAGAGGGTTCTATAACGAAAGGGGATATAACCAGGATAGGGGTTACAACAATGACATAGGTTTCAATAATGAAAGGAGGCAGAGTTTTGATAGAGGCCAAGGAAGTGGATCAGGATTTGATAAAAGGCCGCCACAAGGACATAATAGAACTTGGAATACAGACCCTAATAATGGAGGAGTTCCCACCCCATTGGATCAACCTGCCAATCAGATTGTTAATCAGTCTGTAAACCAACCAGTCAGTCAAGATAAGCCTCCTAATGGTGTGTACCTGGCTGAAGCGGCCTTATCAGGGTGGTGCAGGCTCCATAAAACGAGCCAGCATTCAGAATTGGAATGTCCAGAGTTCCAAACTGCTGCCTCCATTTTTCAATATGAGGTAGAGAATAATGTGAATGGACAGGAGATGGTTCCTTCTAATTCCTATGATTCTCCTGTGCTGGTATTGAATCATGCTTCTTTTCCAACCAGCAACGAAAATGTGCCAAAAGAACCTGATTCCCAGGAAGTCGAAACAGATCAGATTTGTAATGGAGATGAGGTTGCTCGGCTATTCAATGAAGAAATGAATGACAATGGCCCCCTCGATCAGGAAGAAGCTTATGTTGAAGAAGTTCAGATGTTTTAGAGACAAGGATTAAGAGATATGCCTCATAGACATCCACAGCCTGGAGGACCTTTCACCACCTCCATTCCTCCCAATAACTTCAGTACCACTCCAGATCCTAATGCTAGTAACAATCTATCCTATCCACATGTCTCCAAGCAATACTTTTCGAAGGACAGACAGTCTCAAACTGAACCACAAAAGGAAAAGATTGTTCAAGCTGGCAAGGATAAGGTGGAGGAATCACCTAAGGAAGTCTCTACTGATATGAGTGAGGAGTAGATGGCTTCATATGTTGCAGAAGAATTCAAGAAACTAAAGGTAAACCTTTCTGCATTTGAGTTATTAAGATTTCCTGCAATTAGGAAGGCTGTCTTAGGTACCTATGATGCAAATTCAAAGTTATTGGATAAGTCTTCTAGTGAATATGTCGGCCAGACTTCCAGTTTTCAGTCTGTGAACACACAAAACTAGACACAGAATCAGACTAACCCGCCCCCTGGAGATAAGGGAAAAGAAAAAGATAGGACTCAAGTGGCCCAGGTGGACACTCAGCCCACCTTGTTTCAAGGAAAGACAAAAACTCCACCATTCCTGATATCAGTCCGAATCTTCGGTAAGAACCTTCACAATTGCTTGTTAGATTCTGGTGCTTCCACCAACGTGATGCCTCTTGGAGTTTGTAGGGCTCTAGGAATTACACCTGCTGATTCCCAGAAGAAGTTCACTCAGTTAGACAGAACTAAAGTGAGTGTGGTAGGAGAACTTAACATGATCCAGATGCAGATAGCCTCTGATCCAAGGATTCAGTAGGTTATCAATATCCAGGTAGCCGATATTCCTGATGCATATGGTTTGATTCTAGGAAGAGAGTTCACCAAGGCTTTGAATGGATATGTGTCCACTGATCACTCTCACATGTGGCTTCCATGGAAGGGAGTGCCTAATCAGATCAGAATCGAGAGGGAGCCTAGAATGAAGTATATGATAACGGAATATCAAAAGACTTCAGCAGAGGTCCTTATATCAGAAGCTGGAATGGGGAACTACCTGCTATCGGCTCAATATGAGGAATCAGATGTAGAGGAGGTACTTATGTTGCATACGATGTCAGCTGATGTTGGGACAGGGTCCAGCCATACTGAAGTTCTGACAGAATTAGTTGAAGAGGAAGAACCTGAAGACAAACAGATCAGCTTATTGGACGATTTCCAGGAATTCATTAGGCAATGTATGGAGAACCAGACTCACCTGGGAAAGAAGATAAGCTTTAAGGAGTTACTCTTACCAAATTGGTGTAGAGTCCACAATGCTTCTCACTCAGAGTTGGAATGTTGCCTGTGTCAGACAGCAGTAAAACAAGTACAAAAATGCATAAATCCAGCTCAGGCGGTTAAGGAAGATGAGTAGAATCTCCAGAAAGAGTGCAAAAGCCAGAAACCTGTGGTGACTGAGGCAACCTCTAACACTGATAAACCAAAAGACAGAATGAAGAAAAATACCACTGCCAAATGCTGGACTCTCAAATTTGATGGATCCAAATCCAAGCATGGAGCTGGAGCAGGGTTTGAGCTAATCAGTCCAAAAGGTAAAAATTTCTTCACAGCTCACAGGCTCCAATTTCATTGCACCAATAATGTAGCAGAGTATGAAGCTTTAATTCATGGGCTCCTTATGGCACTCAAGAAAAATGTCAAGATTCTGCAAGTTTTTGGAGATTCAGAATTAGTAGTCAAACAAGTAAGAAAACAGTATTCATGTCACGATAGGAGAATGACCAACTATAGGCATAGAGTGTGGGACCTCATTAAGGGATTTGATGCTTTTAATATCCAACTGATCCCACAGAAAAAGAATCAAACTGTCGATTCTCTGGCTCAAGTAGCTAGTACTCTCCAGCCTCTGTCTCTGTCAGGATTGAAGAAGTTTACTGTTGAATTGACTCCTGTACCATCAGTCCCAGACAATGTGACTAACTTCCAGGTGTTTGAGGATGATAAACATATTCTTGACTTCATCACAAATACAGATGTTTTTGCCTCACAGATCATTGATGAAATAGAACCTCAGGAAGCAGAATTGGATCTAGAGGGTGTGCTAAATCTGAAGTCCAATACCATTCCAAGGGGAATGGTGCAGTTAGAATGAATCTTCAATATGGATAAGATTAGGGATCAGGAACAAGAGTCAAAGAAGAAGTCCCTCAGTGGACAGTGTGACACTCACAATTTGGGGACTAAGGACAATATTAAGAATATTTTCATCGGTAAGGTATGCACTCCTGAAGAAAGACAGGGTATAATCAGAGCCCTGCACGACTTTCCAGATATAGTAGCCTGGAGTTATGAAGACTTGAAGACTTATGATACATCCATTATAACTCATACTATACCCCTGAAGCTAGATGCCAAGCCTTTCAGACAGAGACAGAGACCTATCAATGCATTACTGGAACCACTAATACAGAAAGAAGTCCAGAAATTGTTGTCTGCTAGAATCATATTTCCTGTCAGGCATTCAACGTGGGTGGCCAATCTGGTTCCAGTAAGAAAAAAGAATGGTGAAATTAGGCTTTGCGTTGACTTCAAAAATTTGAACAGATCATCAGAAAAAGATAACTATCCAGTTCCCTCTTTGGATGAGGTGCTTCAGGTGGTTAACAGGTCTTAGATGATGTCCTTTCTGGACGGGTATTCTGGGTATAATCAAGTGATGGTCTAGTATGAGAATAGACACAAGACTGCTTTTACGACTAAGTGGGGTACCTTTGCTTATAGGAGGATGCCATTTGGGCTTATTAATGCAGGAGCCACGTTCCAACGAGCCATGGATATTGCCTTCAAAGACATCATAGGGAAATGCATCATCATTTACATGGATGACTTGACCATTTTCTCCAAGAACCGAGGGGATCATATCTCAGATCTGTACAAATTTTTTTAGAAGTGCAGGGAATTCGGCATATCCTTGAATCCCAAGAAGTGTATCTTCGGAGTTACAGAAGGAAAGCTGTTGGGGCATGTGATATCAAAGAAAGGAATCGCTATAGATCCAGAGAGAGTGGAAGCCATTCTGAAAATTCAGCCGCCTACCAGTAAAAAAGAGATGAAGTCCTTCTTTGGTGAAATTAACTTTGTCAGAAAATTCATCACTGAATTTGCTGAAATTGTGAAGCCATTAAATACTATGTTGAAACAAGATGCCAAGGTCGAATGGACTACAGAAGCAAAGGAGGCCTTTGCAGAGATTAAGAGAGCCATTGCTGACGCTCCAGTGTTGGTAAGTCCTAACTACAATAAGCCCTTTTATATCTATTCCTCCGCTTTCGACCATTCGTGTGCTGGAATGCTGACACAAAAGTCTGATGAGGGGAATGAGCATCCCATTGCTTTCATGAGTGCACCATTAAAGGATGCTGAGTTGAAATACCCAAGTGTGGAGAAGCAAGCATATGCCCTTGTTCGACCAGTGAAGAAATTTAGGCATTACATCCTCAGAAATAAGGTGTTTGCAATTGTTCCTGATTCTACAGTTAAGTTACTGCTGATGCAGAACGAGTTAGGGGAGCGCAGAGCTAAATGGGTGACCATGCTTCAAGAGTATGACATTGAGATCCAGCCGATGAAGCTGGTAAGAGGACAAGGACTCACCCAGACCATGGCAAAGATAGGCCTTGAATTGTCTGTTCATAGCTATAATGTTGAAGAAGTTTCCCCAGAAGGCTGGTATGATGATATAGCTTATTATCTGCTGAATCAACGACCTCCAGCACACCTTAATGCAGTACAGAGGTGAGCCTTAAGGCTGAAAAGTGATGGCTTCATGCTAAAAGGAGCTGTCCTATATAAGAAGAATCATGAAGGTATTTATTTGAGGTGCCTTGGAAAACAGGAAGCTGAAAGGGTAATGAGTGAATTTCATGAGAAATATGGTACTGGTCATGGTTCTGCGATTGCTACTGCAAATCAGATTTTGAGGGCAGGGTACTACTGGCCTACATTGTTCAAGGACGTTCATCAACATGTATGGACCTGTCACACTTGCCAGCCTGCAGCAACAAGAGAAATGTGTGCAACACTCCCACTCCAATCGGTCACTGAGGTAAAACCTTTTGCTCAATGGGGTATGGACTTCATAGGCCCCATCAATCCACCATCCTCTGCAGGACACAGGTACATTCTCACCATAGCTGATTACTTTACGAGATGGACTGAAACTTTTGCTTGTAGGCAATGCACATCAGAGGTAGTAATTGATTTTTTAGAATCTGCCATTCTCAATCGGTTTGGATGTCATGTTGCTATTGTGTGTGATAATGGTCCTACCTTTGCATCTTTGAAATTCTCAAACTGGGCCTTTGATCATGGCATTGTGGTCAAGTTTGCATCTAATTATTATCCCCAAGGGAATGGTCTAGCTGAATCCTCTAACAAGAACCTGTTGACTGTCATCTGAAAACTGTTAGAGAGGAACCCAAAAGACTGGCACACCCAGCTTCGGTTTGCTCTTTGGGCAGATCGTACTAGAGTTAAGGCCTCCAACGGTACATCTCCTTATCATTTAGTGTACGGTCTGGAACCAGTTTTCCCTATCCAACTTAAGATCCCAACCCTACAGTTTATAAATCAGTTTTATGATGAAGGGGATAGAAGGGAGGCTAGATTGGTAGAATTATTGCACCTTGAGGAAAAACGAGACAATGCCCTTGAAAAATTTGCCAAACATCAAGGGGTAGTTAAGAGATGGTTTGATAGGAGAGCCAAAGTCAAGGCTTTTAGGATTTTTGACCTGGTCTTGTACTAGGATAAGCCTCATGATTAGAAAGGGAGTCATGGAAAATTTGATAAATTGTGGCTTGGCCCGTATCAGATTGCCGAAATACTGGGAGATAATGCCTTCCGTCTGAGGACTCTCATAGGAGATGACATACCACTACCTGTCAATGGGCAGTATCTGAAATATTATTTCCAGTCTTGAACTATTTTCAGCTCTTTGCTTTGTAAATAGTTAGTTTAGGTTGCTTTGTTGTTTGTTTGCTTGCTTTGGTTAGAGTAGGTTTCCTTTTTTGCTTTGCTTGTTTTGTTTGGTTAGAGTAGGTTTGCTTTGGTTTGTTTGTTTTGTTTTGCATTGCTCTTGCTTTTGGTCCTTTTTCTTTTGGGGAATGTGGGTGCATCTGTATGGCAACAGTGACAAAGCAGGTCTAATGTTCTTGGTATTTCCCTTACAAGCTTTGCTCATTTTTCCAGAATACCATGGTTTGAATTCTTTAACCTATGTCATTTGTCCTTAGGTTGAGACAAAGGGTTTCTAGTTAGTCTGAGCAGGAATATATTGGGGTCTTATACCTTTAATCCTTAATATACCTGAAGTTGTGAAAGGTCCTTATAAGGTCTGGACAGGTGAAAAATCCTTTTCTGCTCTAGTGCCACTGTGGTTCTCAGCCCTGAGTGTGGACTTTACTGTTCATAGGTTGAATGAAGTGAGTAAAAGAAAAGAAGCATCAGCAAAAAAAAAAAAGAGGAAAAAAATATATTGAAAATCATGAGGTTTGAATTCAACTTATCAGGGGGATCTGAATATCTCTACCGGGGCTATAGACGCCTGACTGGTAGTAGAGCTATGTTTAGGAGGACCACATCGATAACCTCGTCGGGGCTATGAACGCCTGACTGGCAGCGAGGCTCTATCCAAGTTACTTTTAGTGTAAGAATCTTTACATAGCCTGTTCATACCATGTCTGGTTCTTCTTGCAACTGAGGGTAGGTAATAAATGCATGTGCACACACTTAGACCCTAGTACAGGAATGTCTGAATGACTGGGAGCTTCTTTGTTTTAACCTAGGGTGGTGGCTGGGTATCTGAGTTGAAACCCTGAGTTCTGGGTTCTTGATTCTAGTTTGTCATCGAAATGCTTAGGAGCATTTCCCCAGCAGAGTCGCCATTTGTTGTGCAGTTTTTGCACACACACCCCACTTGGAGTGGGGACCCTCTTTTAGTGTCTTTGACCTTTGGTTCTATTGGAATTATCATCTTAGGGTCTTGACATGTTGATCTTGCTAGCTTTGACCTTGCCTTGAGGTTTGAATTGATTGAAAATGAGTTTTTGGCCAAGTCCGGGTTTTCACTTGGATCCGAGATTTTCCAGCTCTGGCGGATTTTCCCAGACCCTGGTTCCTTATCCGTTTCCAACATAATTCTCCGATTCCAGGTTTTTGCCTTACTTTGGGATTTTTAGGTCTGGGCGGATTTTCTCGGATTCTGCCAAAATCCCGATCTTCCTCATTTCTCCGGTTTCTGCATTTCTGCAAAATCCGTGTTTCTGCGCATTCTGGGATTTTCTCAAATTCTGCTTGGGGTTCGGGTTTCTAGATTTGTCAGAGGTGTCTTGCCACGCATTAATGGTTGAGGTACCTTTACTCAGACGGGTATAAGGGCGGATTTAGGGCATTTTCAGTACCATTCTAACTTCATTGCTCCCTTATTTTGCTCTGGCGATTTCGAATTTCCATTTGAGCTTTGCAGATTGATCTTCATTTGTTTGCGTGAGGATTGCTTGAGTGCCAATGTTGGTGTTTTCACTGCTTGGACGTGTTTGCTGCGAAGGTCACCTTTTCAAGCTCGAGTTTCTTCCACTTTGATCTATGGTATGTAGTTGTCGCCCTTTCGTTTTGCTTGCATGGTGATTGAGGGTTTTACATTGGGTATTATTTGGTTTGGGTTGGCCATTGATTGATTTTGGTTTCATATTTATAGAGTCGGGGTTTGGCCCGTTTGTATGATGAAACCCTATCACTCGTATCCTATGAGTTTGTCCGTCCGTTCAGTTGCATGTGTATCCTTTAGACGGAGTTTTGTGCTTGATTGCTTGTTCTTTTGGTGCGAAATTTGCCATATCGTGCGAAGTTAGGGTTTTTCTTTGACGTTTGGGCCCAGAGCGAAGATTTCATTTTGTTTGTGTGATTTCATCCCTGTATCTTGTTGACTTCCCCATCTTGTGAGGATTCGAGTGCTTTAGGTAAATCCTTAGCCGATATTTTAGACCCTAAAGCTTGCTCTAGTTTTAATGGCGGAGATTTGATTATTTGATTTAGGGCATCATCGTTTCGATGTGGGAATTTGTCCTTTGCAAGTTTCTGGAACTTTGGGGTCCTTTGCGCTTTGAATTTTGTTGATTGTCGTCAGTTTTGAGATCATTCGAGCTTAGGAGAGGAGAATCCCATGATCGTTTGGGTTTTGGTTTGCATTTTGTCATTTTTCGGGTTTCCGAGGTCGTCGCAGAATTTCTTCGCTTCTGGATTTTCCCGGTTTGGACTTATTCCACGGACTGAGGTTATTTCTGGCACATTTTAGGTCGTCCGCAAAAATCCGTTCCATCCGAATTTTTTAGGATTTCCTGTCTGATTGTGTCCTTTCAAATGTTTCGATGATAGGATTAATGGAACGGTTGTTTGATGCTTATTTCTTGTTTCCAATGAGTGAATTCAATGATTATCCTTTATTTTTTTATCTGCACTAATGATTAATTTGACTAATGATCCATTGGCAGTAGGAATCCGTCTGGGTCGGATTTTTCTGAAATTCTGCCCTGACAGTATTTTCCTGGTTTGTGTGATTTTCCCGGACTATCTGATTTCTCTGGATCTCGAAGGATTAGCATTTGGCAATAGATTTTGATTGATTTATATGATTTATGCTAACCTGTCAGAGTGGAATATGAGCAATAATTGAATACTAATGATGAT
This sequence comes from Sequoia sempervirens, assembly GCA_007258455.2. Lineage (NCBI taxonomy): Eukaryota > Viridiplantae > Streptophyta > Pinopsida > Cupressales > Cupressaceae > Sequoia > Sequoia sempervirens. Next base: position 4,668 of record VDFB02210726.1, on the reverse strand, counting down.
TTTTGGATATGCAGGCTGAATCAAGTAAACCTGCTGCTGGAAAGTCTAAGGGTGGCGCAGGGGCTTCATCTATCTCTGAGACATAATGACTACGACTGGACATGAAGAACCAACTTCCTGAGAGCAAAGTGTCTTCTGTGTGGGCCGAAGTATCAGATACTAATGTTGGTGCTTGGCGATATGAGGAGTTTAAATAGAGAATGACCGAGAAAGATCAGTCAACTCTGAGACAAGGGATGATGAACTCCGGATTGGCACATGTGGCAGGGTTCCCTCCGGCAGTTCAGTGTTATGAGTTAATCTTGGAATGTGCTAGACAGTATGACTTTGATACACAGCGGGTGGTTAGCACCGAAGGAAGGGTCCTGGCCAACTTTAGTCCAGCCTCTATTGCATAGGCTTTCAGTATGCCAGATCTTCCTTCAGTTTGTGCCTTGAACATTGACATTGCCAGGACTTATTATGAGAATGAGCCAGTCAAGGCTCAGCAGATAATCAACTCGTGGCTAGAGAAGCCAAAATCCCATCATTCAAAGTTGCCCAAATAGCTGCACAGGGTAAAATTCAGGGCAGATGTATATGATGCCATCACACTTCTGAGCAAGGTGGCAAGATTAAGAGGTGCAGGTGTATTGGAGAGTTGGATGGTCCATGTGATCACCAAAATTAGTCAGGGGACCAATTATCACTGGGCAGGGCTCATAAGTGCTGAGATTGACAGACAGTTGAGAAATGTCCTGGAGGCCAAGAAATTTATGATGTCTTCATATGTTGTGTATGTGTTGGCCATCTCCTACCCATACAAGGGCCTGAGTCCAAAGGGAACAATCAGACAAGACATAAACTATGAGGTGTATCCGGAACTACACCTTGGGCATAAGGATTATAGGAGGGCCAATGATGCATTTACAATGCACATTACTTAGACACTTCATAATGTAGAGCACCTCAGATTATCCGATGGAGCTAAAGGACTAATCAAGAACTACGGAGCATGGTTCATCCAATACCCTACATTCACTTACCTTAGGATTGATGGATGCCCAGTAGCCCCTTACAGGTTGCCTCAGTATCCCACTGATCGTATTGTGCTATTGGAAGTTGTAAGACAAATCTATGAATTTGATGCAGTGGTGAAGAGGGAGAAGCAGAAGACAGGCTTCAGAGGAGACTTCCCTCTTGGGATTGGTGTGGGAGAGATGTGCCCGTCTATCCAATTAGCTCACACGACAGGGGAGGAAATGGCAGCCTATGGATTCTCCTTCCATTCGAAAAGAATGAATTTTGATATAACAGAAGAAGCACAGAAGAATGCTACCTGGGAGTTTAGGCATAAGGAGGACTTAGAAGATTATTGGGTCAATCTCAAAGATGACCTTGAGGCGAGGAAGAAAAGATATTCTAGGTTGCCTGTGGAGGCCATTAGGCAATATAATGTTAAGCTGATTCCGAATCAACTTGATGATGATAGAAATCTAGTGCAGGACCACGCCTATGAGGCAGTGAAAGACAGGCCAACCAGAGATATTAACTGGAATGAAGATGAGATTACAGAACTGGAGGACCTGATGGATCCTGTCATGAAATTCACCCTTTCTTGCAAAGCATAAAACTGGGAATTGAGAATGCAAGCAGAAGCTTGCACTTTGACTTGATGGGAAATCTCAATCCCATGTCAACTTTGAAGAACTGGAAGACACCCCAAAGGGAAAAATAGAGGGAAAACATCGCTATTCAAGATCAAATGAGATCCAAGGAAGGGTCAACCTCAAACTAAGAGGAAGCCGGCGGAAAGAGAAGATGGAAGACCCCTGACGATCAGCAAGTCCTCCATGAGGAGGAAATTGAGGAAAGTCGGGGAGGAAGATGCTCTCCACCACCTAAGAAAGAAAAAAAACTAGGAATCCATTGGACCGGCCATAAGAGGAGACTGTTGTTTCTATGGATGAACTCCACTGTCGATGGAGAGTTCCCAGGAGAGAAACCAAGGTCTACACAAGAAAATCAAGGACTCCTCTCCAAGGATGTCAGACAACAAGGACTCCCTCCTAAAGCTACCAGCTGAGGAGCCACTGTGAACTGCTTCTCCACCACCGAAGACTCCGAACTGAGAATCCCATGAGCATGAAACTAGCTGGGAGGCGTAATGTCAAGGAAGGAACACTTTTCGAGTAAGGCTTGAGCTGAGGTGGGAACATAAGAAGGAAACACTTCTTCATTGGTACGGCGAAGATTCTCCGTGACTGGACCAAGGTCATGGATCACCAGAGCCGAGGAGAGCATTCCCGCCAAGACTTCACCTGCAGCAATAGTTTTAACTTGAAGAAGTGGATCTGTGGGGAGCAGCCTTCGAGAAGGAGGATGATAAGGCAACAACCCATGAGGTAGAGAAAGACTGTGAGTCGGAAAATGCTGGAGATGGAAGAAATTTGGATCGACTCAGAAATGGACCGCTCGAAAAGAACTTCAGAGGAAGAAGCAAGTGATTGTTGAAGACACTCCCTTGGACTGGGATGAGATGTTGTCGAAAATCGGCAAAGGAAAGAAGAAGAAGGCTGCAAAGGTCATCTCCTGGGTGGAAAGGGATGAAGCGCACAACAGGGTAGTCCACATTGCCACCCCTGCAGCGGATAAAATGAGGGAGGATATTACAAGCCAGGACTATAATGTCCAGACAATTAACCTCGGGCCGGCCTCCATGGACCAGGATATTGAGGAGTTTGAGGGATCCAGCGCCGTAATTGTGGACAGGTTGAAGAAGGAGACCCAAACTAAACATGAGCTAAAGAAGGAGAATGAACGGTTAAGGAAGTGTTTGGAGGAGGTTATGAAACCTTTGCAGTCTCTCCATCCCTCTTCATCTGCTACCCCTGGCTTTCTGCCTAAGGAGACAATCTTCGGGATTGAGAAATTGAAGGCCTCTGCTCAGGCTGCCACGGATTGGTTAATGGGTGTACAAGCAAAAGGAGATGATGCTATCAAGGCAGTTTTATCTGTAGGAAAGGATGCAGTCCGGGCAAAGGAGCTATTGGAGTATATTCTGTCCCAGGATAAGAATGACATGGATCTCCTGCTGCAGAAATCGAAGGTTATCCTGGGACATGGCAAGGATCAATTGGCCAAAGATGGAATCCTTCCTTCCTCCCGGGTGGATGAACCGTGGGAGTGGTTCGAGGCGCTGCAGATCAGGCAGAAGGCCATGAAGAAAATTTTAAAAAGAAAGAAGCAAATTGATGGTGAGCTTACTGCGGTCTATGATGGATGCATTGCCTTCTTTGAGGTAATGACAGGAAGGAAGAAGATAGCTCCCAAGTATCTGAGCTTGGATCAATTGAAGGAGTGGTGGCATGAAATTTATGCCCCGGATTCTGATGGAGCTGTCACCAGCCACATACTTGATGATGCAACCACCTACATGGCAGTGATGGATAGATACATGGCCAACAGGGAGGATTGGAACAAGATTGTTGAACGGTCCAAGGAAGAAACAGACTCCATTAAATGCCGACTCAGGGTTTCGCCATTGCCACCTATTGCTGAGTTGGACGGAATATTCTTGAGGGTCCAAGGGTCATCCGGGCAGAAGAAGGATAAAGGGAGCAGCAGTTAATGCTCATTTTGAGATTTGTGCTTCCCTATTACTATGGGGCATGCATTGGACCAGACTTCCTTGGGGACTGTGCTTGAGCCGACTTGGATGATGGCATTTAATGTGTGCCTTAGTTCGTTTCCTTGGCCGACCTGTTTTGGCGGTTTTTATTTTTTTGTAAAATGTTTGGCTGGGCCGACATGTCTTGGGGGGAATTTGTTATAAATAGGCATTCTTGCCTCATTGTAAGGGTTAGACATTGGTTAGCTAAGCAGTAATAGAGATAAGCAAGAGCAATAGTTAGAATTTCTTAGTCTTTTCTTGAAGCAAATACTGTATCAGAACAGTTGAATTGTTGCAGATTTTGGTGATTAATACAATTGGAGACATTGTGGTTTTCCTGGTGGAATCCTCTGTGTTATTTCATCTTGCATAGTTCTTGTTGTTCCATCTTTTAAATTGCTTGAAGATTTAGGGTTTAATATTCAAGAATAAATTAGTTTCAGTTGGATAAATGATGTTGATGATTTCATATTTGGAATGTTTGTAGCTATCTCTGGTCTATAATTCCCCAAGAATCATCCGATTGTAGTAGGTCGCGAAGTCAACCTGGATCAGATATTCAATGTGCTTAAGTTCCGACAGGTGGATGTATGTCTACATCTTGAAAATCAGATTCCCTTTGGGTGACACCACCCTTGTAAGATTGCATTGTGGGCCTAATAAGAACTGGTTTTCTAGGATAGGTCCATTCCGTATATGTAAGCATTTTACATTGTTTGTCCTCTCAGTAGTTTAGATCTTATCACTTCCTTGCATCCCTATCTTTTGCTATTTATTTATTATTCGGTTAGATTTAGGATCTAAGATCATCATATTGTCAAACCTGATAAATTGAAAGATATAGTTTGCTTGTACTAAGGTCCGATTGTGATTACCAGTATTTCACATTTTATCTGAGTTGTTTTATGCATTGTTATGACCTAACACCCGAGAGACCTTGGGGTGATTTTCAGTGATTTATTATTGAAAATTATCTTTCAAGAGAGATAGAATACTATTTTCTATCTGAGTTGTTG
>VDFB02210722.1:0-15425 GCA_007258455.2 Sequoia sempervirens | reverse complement strand
TCAAATTTTGTTCCACATCTATAAGAGAATCCTATGGTGCCCGCTTGGCAAAAGCCAAAGCGTCCCACATTTGAGCTTCTTGTTCTACCCACAGAGCCTAGGCCCATTCAGTATGGAAAGAAGAAAGGTCCTTGTGGGGAATCTTCTATGTCTCGGCCTCTGCGGCCTCCTACCACTTTTTCTCCCAAGGTAGTAAACGGGAAGAGGCCCATTGCTGAGGCATTAGAGGTGACTCCCCCCACTGCTTCTCAACTTATTCCTTTTGCTCTTGTTTAGGAGCCCATCCCTCCATTGGAAATAGTTGTTGTGGACACTCCCATGGCTAATAAATTTTGGGAATAGGATGCCATTTAATTGCATTCTAGTCATATTTCATGTATCTCCTAATTCCTTGGAATGTGTTTCACAACACTAGGATTAGGAAGGGATTAATTTGGAATGAAATAAACATATAATTTGACAATTGTAGTTATTACTAAGTGTTAGGAGCATGTGGGGATGCCTTGGGATATCTCCTACAAAATAGGAGCATATGGGTGCACACATGGGAGGTGGGGATCTACCTCAGTTCAGTTAACTAGTTGGTGAATTGAGTATACTTCAGCTATGCATCAAAGGTTCCTACAAAATAGGGTTTTGGATTTATGCATGTTGAGATCCTAGAAAATAGGGGTTGAATTTTAGTTCAATTCAGTTTAGTTCAGTTTCAATTTCAGTTTAGTTTCAATTTCAGTTCAGTTCAGTTTAGTTTAGTTTAGTTCAGTTTCAATTGTCTTCAATTGCATGTTAGTTAATCTCAGTTAACTTGGTTTGCATGGACAGATAACAAGTAGCTACATTCAGTTAATAGATGGAGGATCAATCATGTGTGTTGATTTGCATGAGTTGGTGTTAGATATGTTTCAATTAGCAAATATTAACTTGGGCTCACTTTGGGCGCCCAAGTTGGGATCTTTGAGTTACAACTAATGCATGGTGAAGATATTTCCAATGTTGAGTTAAGTGGGTCCTATTTTGGACGCCTTCCTTGAGGATGAGCTTGTTGGAGATATTTTTGATGACTACGAGGTTAACACTCCAGTGTTGGGTGCCAACTTTGAGGAGGACTCCTGTTTGACTTTGTCTTGCATATGTGAACTCAACTTGGCACCTCTAGGCATGGATTTTCTCAAGAGGCTTTGTAATTATATATTTGATAACTCTTATGAGTTTGTAAGCAAGTATATTGTCTATTATTGCAGCAATTGTGTGATAAAATGTTGCAGGTTGTGAATAAGAAAGGTTGAAGAACAAGGAAGCATATCAAGGAGAATTGAATCAGTATTATTGTAACATATTCAAAGGTTGAATAAAACAAGCAAGATCAAATTCTTGGTGGAGTTTTTTGAGTTTTTTCCCGAAAGGGTTTCTCGACGTACATGCAATGTTCTTTCTATTCTATCTTATATGTCTTCTATCAATCTTCTGTCTATTTTCTACAACATTAAAATTGATCTAATTCAAGATTAATCATTCACAAGGATTGTGACAAAGAATGCTAAAATTGAATCAACAGTTACATAGGATGTATATATTTTAAGCTATTTTTACTACATGATTTACCTTCATTTTCAACAAGCAAGATCCTTTTGTCCCTTCATAGCCTCTGGTCTCTGGTTCTAAGAGTTGCAAAAACTGCCTTGCGCACATGCGCAAGCACTGACAAAAGGCTCTTGTGGCTAAGCAGGTCGCCTTACAGAGGAAGGAAGAGGAGATTACCACCCCTACTTCATGGCCTCCTGATGCATCCTCCTCTCTCCTCCCCTCTACTTCTGTCCAATCTAGTTCAATCTCACTTTTGGCTTCCGCTGTGAGTACGAATGTGCCTGACACCAAGAAGGTGCAGGTGTTCATTGCTCCTTTGGCGAAGTCACCCTTGTTGATGTCCCTTCCAAATTTCCCTCCTTTCCCAAAATTAATGGATTTGTCGAACACTTTGGTGGTATCTGTTGCGGTTTTCTCCTCCTCCTCTTCCTCTGCACCTCTTGCCTCATCTGTGGGAATTTTACATCCCCCGACAGAGCAGAAGGTAGAAGGAGGCCCTTCCAACAATGGAGGGTGTAAGAGGATCCCACCTTCTTTGAAAGGTGGTTCTGTGTTGGCTTGTTCCATCCTAGTGATGGAACCAACCCCAGCTTCCCCTGAGTTCATCACCTCTCTCGAGTCACTCGGTGATCCTAGCAGTGAATCTTGGGTGCAGCCTTCTCCATCTGTTGAGGTACAACATGGCACTCCAGTGAAGTGCATGTTTAACTCTCTAGATGAAGTTTTGGCCTTATCAGTGATCTTCACGAAATCGTTGACCATAGCTCCATAAGAGCCTAGTGGAGGAGACCTTGCGGGGCCTTCTTCCTTAACCCTTGTTGTGGGGGGGTCAGAAGCTCCTCCTCTTAACATCTCACCACTACAAGCTTGTTTTCCTTCCGCTTATGAAGATCTATATTGGTAAGCAAACGACCTCTTAGTTGATTAGTGTTAGGGGGAGGCCTCTTTATCTTTAGATTAGATGTGTGTGTGTGTGTTGTGATGTGTTCCTGGATGACCCTTGTCACCCTTGTTGGTGCTTGGATACATGCATGGTTTTGTGTCATAAACCTTCTTCTATTTGTATCATCATTCTTCCATATTTGTAATTGATTTTTGGTAAATTAGGGATGATGCAAAGCATTGGGGGAATTTAGGTTCCCTTCCATGTTGACCCAATTTTCTATTTTCACTTTGTTTTCCATGCATTCTTCCTGATCTAGTGGGGATTGATGATCTTTCACCTTGCACCATGATTACCTATTATCTATATAAACATGAGCAGATTTGACCCCACGAAACCAGATCCCCCTATGCCCTTTGTTTGTGATCACCTCTTTTTCATTCTTTTCTTTTATCTTTCTCTCTTCTTTGCTTGAGTTGTCCCTTTCATGTGTGACAACACCACTACTTTTATTTTCAAAAAAAATATTCATTGCTAATGAATCTTTTCTCGAGAATCCTTGCAAACTTGTTCAAGAATGGCATTCTCAAATTGGACCCCTAACAGAGCGTGTTTCCTTCATCATGGGTTCGTAAAGAAAGAACTTGAGAACCTTTCCTTCGAGGTGGAATTAGCTTTGACCTTACCCTCGCAAGGGGGCATCTTCTTCCTTTCGAATTCCTTGATGAAGTGAACATTTTTCAAAAGGATTCCTTGATGATGAATCGATTTGAAAAGCAACATCTCTTCCAAACTTTCAAAACAACGCGTCCCTTGAGTGGACCCCTTCTTCACGTCGGGTTCCTGAGGGACCACTTTGAAATATTTCCAACTTGTTGACGGTCTACATGACTGTCTACTTACTTTCCTACATGGCCACTTTCATACATGTTCTATCTATGGGTAGACATGTCACTTTGCAGGTGTGCCTATAAAGCCACTTTCTGGCTCTACAGAGTCTCCTTTCTGGGTTTCCTCCATGTGAGAGATCATGGGGGATACCTCCTTCCAGATCTATGTGCTTGTAAGGAACTTTCTCTGAGCTTCCTCCATGCAAGAGATCTTGGGGGTCACTCCCTTGCATGTCTACAGGTCTGTAAGGTACAGGCACTTTTTTGGGTTTCCTTCATGTGAGAGATCTTGGAGGACACCTTCCTTGCAGGTCCACAGGTCTATAAGGCATTTTTTCTAGGTTTCCTTCATGTGAGAGATCTTGGAGGACACCTTCCTTGCAGTTCTATAGGCCTATGAGGTGTTTATTTCTTAGGGCTTCCTTCATGTGAGAGATCTTGGGGGTTGCCTCCTTACAGTTTGCAGGCCTGTAAGACGCTTTCATTCTCTAGCTTCATAGTTTTGTGGAGCTATGGAGTCCTTTGCCTACCCTGTGCTTTTGAGCTCACCAGATTGTGGTTTGCTTCCTCAACAGTTCAGGTATACATTTATAACCCTACTAACTCTTCAATCTACTTTACTGAAACACTCATCAGTATTCGTGCTCGCTAAAGTGGGGAAAAATGTATAGGAGCGAATTTGCACCCCTTATGCAAATTCCCCTTTAACACATCCTCACCCTAGAAAACCAAATCTGAAGTCAAAATTCCACATTAGTTGGTTGACTTCCTTCCACTTGGCATATGTCCTTTGTGTCAGTAGAAGAATATTTTTGGGGACGCGCACGTGACATGCAGACATCCACACGGTGTGCTTACGTCCCTAATGGATTCTTGCATCTAAAGTTGGAAGAAGTGTTACACTTCCTATTGGGAACGATTTGTAACGTCCCTCCTCAACCAACCAACCCCAAAAATGGTAGATTCTTCCCTCTTCTCCTTCAAATTCATCCATTCTTCATTCAACTCATCTCTCTTGGCATTCTCAACCTTCACTTCACTCTCAACAACACTTCAACACTCCATTACAGCAGCAACAACACTTCATCAACTCCGTAAAGCAAGTGTGAAGAAAACTATTGCAGCGTGGGCTTGAGGTTTTATGAGACCTCCTTTCATGGTCTAGGTGTTTTTCAATTTTGGTGGAGTTAAATTTTCCATTTTTGCACCTAAATTCAAATCACATTACAACTTGGTCTAGGTTGAAGGGTTTTAATGCTTAATAATTTATCTAACCCTAACATCTTCTATTTTTTTATTTCATCTCACATTTGGAACATGGATTGCAGGTTTGAAGAGGACCATGGAGCATTTAATTGAAGAAAAAGGCATTTAAAACTTATTATAACAAGTTTTTTTACACTTATAAGGCAATTATAACCCATTTATGATGTTTTTTATTTCATGTTTTAGGACCAAACTAGATTTATTTTGGGCTTTAAAATGAACGCTCAATTTGGTTAAAATTGAACCCTCACATCATTTTGCGTGTTGGTTTAAAATTGAACAAGACAATCAAACACTTCTATGATCCATGTGATCATCGATTCTCATCCATTAATGAGAATCCATGATCCATGTTTCATCTTTCCTTCATCATTGACCATTGATTAACCTTCTAATCTTAACCCTTCATTTCTCATTTGTCCTCCTATAAATAGGTCACTATTTGGAGACAAATGGATCCATCTTTTAACAAAAAACTCATGTTGGTAAAATCACTTGCACTTGCACTCATATGTAGCACATATTTAGCATCTTTTTAGTTTAATTTCTTGCATCGTATTAGTTTAGCTTCCATTAACGGCTTCCATAATAACATAAATGCATCCATTTAGTATATTGTGTAATAAGGGTTTCAATCTTTTTAGCTTAAAATTCATTTAGATTAGCTTTGCATACATCCATATCAATCATCTTAGCATAAATCATGTTAAAATAGCTTGCATCATGTTCATTTAGCTTTAAATCATGTTTTCATACACATCTATCATCAGTTTCATCGATTCTCTTCAATAGAATCGATCAAAACAGGCTCATTATCCACAGAATTGGGAAAGGGTCGCCATTCCACATCAATGCGACACCACTCCACCAATAGGATAAGTTTCAATGGATTAGAATAGATGTTTCTAAAGCTTCTGTAGTTTAATATGTTAAGTTTTAATAGATTCCTAGTTTAGTTTTTTTATTAATCTTATTGAACTGATGTTTAGTGGCATAATTACACTTCAAATCCTCATGGATCAAGTGTAGTTGGCCCATACTAATCCGTCAATCACACAAACTAATGCAACTTTATTTGCAAAATTCAAACTTGATTTGCACGTTCAACTCCAAAAGGAATGAATTAATTAAATCAATTAATTAATCATTCTCAACCACTTTCCTGATTGAGCAAATTACAATCCCTTGATTTCTCAATCTGTTCTTGCCTGATCAATCTATATTCCTGTGTAACATACCAACCCTTAATGAAGTAAAAATTTCTAAATTTACACCTTACGAGTAAATTAACTAAGTAACAAGCCAATGCAATGAAAAAATTTATTTTCTTTATTGAACAAGATGCATTACATATTACAACATGGATTCCAATTCATGACAATGAATCATAAGTTACATCAATACAAGAATGCATACATTACATACATAGCTCAAAGAGCTTTAGAACAAATAGTTGTAAGATGGTCCAGGATCCTTCCCTTCAAATCTTGGTTCTTTTGTTGCCTGTTGTAGAGGAGAAGCATCACTCAGGTGCTTTTTTGCCAACCACAGACTCTTAATGTGGTCCCCACACATCTATCATTCTATAGATGGCCCTTCCCTTCAACGAAGAGATTGGCAAAGTAACCGATAATGACAACCAACTAAGCATAGTTTTGTGTCCTACATAACTAGAACTTGTAATCCCACAATCTCGAACTAGCATGAAATACTAGATCACGATGAATTGATAGTGTAGTCTTGGTAGTCACACAATCCATAGTGGAGTCTCATACATTACACTATTTTGTCCAAAGTGTTACATTCAGTATTTCTACTGAGAGTCATCTATCGCATACACTACTCAGGGCCGATTTGACTTAGGGGTATCTTAAACTATGCATAGGTATTTTCCTTTAATGGATATTCTATCACCCCAAATTAACCTATCACCATTTAATCTACTTAGAATAAACCTACTTAACAAGTACACAAGATCCCTCCCATACTAGATTAACTATACTAGGAGTAACACAAGCTTTCCTAGTTAAATTAATAACTTAGCTAAGTGTATCTCAAGTGCCTCTTGTATTCAATCATGCCTAGTATATAATATCTATGATATACACCAAACCCTTATTATGGAGTACTTACAAGCACAACATAAAAGCTTCAATTTACTTTTCAAAGACACTCTAATATCTCTAATGCACACACTGGAAAAGACATTTCAAGCAATCATGGAAAACATATCATTTCAAAGTAAATAACAAATAAGAAGAGATCATAATGCATGTTATCACTTATCCAAATTAATGACAGCAATGTAGCCCTCTCCAATAGTAGATAGCTCGATAATCAGTTTCTCAAAAATGTCACAAATAACTCTACCTCACAAGTTGATAATTAACTTCTCTCAAACAACAATGTTTCCTCTCAACATAATAGAACACTCACTATTTCTCACTCATAATATAAGACAAGTTTGGCTGGGAATAACACATAAATAATGAACTACAAAAGATGTGTAATCTCTTGGAAAAGAATGTGTCCTCACTAATGAAATGGCTCAGATATTTATAGAATATCCTAGCAAACTCATGGCCTACAGTTAGGCATGTAAAAGGATAGCAAGCTCCATGCAAAACAGCACATGAAACTCAACAATAAGGTGGCGACTCTCTAAGCTCATACTCAACAAAAACACCTACAAATCGGCTTGCAACTTTGACAACAAATTCAAGACTTATCCAATCTACATATGCTTAATTTGAATTGTCACAAAGAATAGACATCTACAGCAACTTGGATTCAAAGGTGGCACCAAATCTATCCCTCTTCCTTTTTGTTTGGTGCAGTTTAACTGCCAAAAGAAACTGTCAACTACCATTGTATTAGAGCAAGTATCCTTCAATCCACTTGGAGGATGAATCGACCAAAGGATTTTAAAATGGTTGACAAATTCAAGGTTGGTCTTACTAATGGCGTCGACAAAGTCTAAGCTTATCATTGATAGAATGCAATGTCTTATATCGCATGTCTTTCTGAATGGTAATCGGCTTACACAAACAATCATAAGCTATTTAATCGGCCTCATTAAACATAGTCAATAATGACTGTTATCGACCTCCATTATTATAGTCTTTATCGACTATAAACAACCTTGTTAAATCGGCTTCTATCAAATAAGAGAGTCAAATTCTATTATCATATATAATATGTTAAATATATATTATTTTATGTATATATATATAATATATATTATATACATATATTTATTTTATATATATATAATATATTATATACATATACATATATCTATATAATATATTATATACATATATATATATATATATATATTTAAATATATACATCATAAACTAGTTGATGTAAATATTGGCCAATCGATATATATATATATATATATATATATATAATTTGTATGTATCTATAAATGTATATGCCTCTATGCACACATATATGTAGGTGGTATATCTATATCGATGCATCTCAGATGAGAGTGTGTCCATTCTCCAACGACGTGTACCCTCCATTTTGGCTCTTTATCGCAATGTTATTCTTTGTATGTGGTTTCAAGTATGTTGTTCTCGCTTTTATGTTGTGACTTTGGAACTTGGTTACTTTTGATCGCATTGTTAAATGATGTGAATGTTATATTTTGATGTGATGTTATTTTACTCCGATGTTATCTTTATGGCATGTTTTGGAATAATTTAGCAGATATTTGATTTAATGATGGTTTATGCTTTGATCATATCATTGATGTTAGAATCGCCAGTTAGTAATATTGTATTGGTGAATGGGACGGGATTGTACCACTCGCTTGCGAGCGCCCTACGATTTTGAGATTTCCGCTTCACGGTGTGTCTTATTATATATATAGATTTGCACGTTCGATATGCTCTTTGCTCGCAGGTTGATAGCTACAAGACATCGACTCCACCTGACTTCACAGGTTTGAGCATGTCCATTGACCAATGGTTATCGATTGGGAGATAGTAGCTAGGTTTTTCGTGCCAAGTTGTCACCCTAGTCATAGTTGGTCGTCGGGTTTAGTGGTTTTGATTTGGTTCTTTCCTCTTTGGTTAACTATTTCATTTCATATTTTAAAGGTTATTAGATGATGGGTGTAGTTAAAATGATGTTTAAATGTAGCTTGTTGCAATGTTGAAATGTTATTTATTTTATTGATTAATTTGATTTAATTAATAAAATAATTTTTAGTTTATTGATTAACTAGGTTAATGGTGATAAATTAAATGAAATAGTTGTTTTGGCATTATTCTATATTTAGATTCAAATTTAAAATGAAAATGGAAATCATGTTGGATACTTAAAGTTAAATTAAAAGAAAAATAGAAATGTGTTTTAAATTTCACTTTTTAAAATTTTGGATAAAATATATTCTTTGCAACTTTGAGATTTTTGGTTTTAAATGAAATTTTGAAATGCATGAAATATCATTTTGAAAGTAAATTGTTTTAAAAATTTAAAAATGGAAATATCATCCAAATGTTCAATAAATTTAGTGGGTGGGGATATTTTAGGGGTTTGACCAAAATTGGGGAAACTCTATTTGGGCATTTTCTATTTCATATTATGGACAATTTAGAATTTGGGGAGAAAAAGATTGGTTGTGGTTTTGTTTTGGATTTTGGGGAAAAGCTTTGGAGGAATTGGAATTTACAACTCTTCTTTCTTCTCAAACTCTTCATCCAACTTTAATCTCAGGTTTTCCCCATTTATTTGTTTTGAAATTTGCATTTTCAGTTTAAATCTTGCTGTAAATCTTGTTTTGAAACCCTATTTAAATCTTGTAAAATTTATATTTGTTGTGGAAAAGCAAGAGAAGAATTCAACAATAGAAAATGAAAGAATCAAAAGGAAATCAGAAAACCTTGTGTGTATTTGAGAAATTTCCACTATGTTTTAGAAATTGAGTTTTGGCTGTGTTTTTCTATAGATAATTTGCCCAATTTGGGCTGTGAAATGGTTTTTTTAGAAATATATTTCTACATATATATTTTGCATATAAATTTATATGCAATTGGTGGGAAGTTCTTCATTTAAGAAATAAATTAATAAATTGTTTTTATACAAAATTTATTTCTTGTCATTTTTGTCTGGGTATTTTCCCGAGCCAAGGGAGATTGGTTTTTGTTTAAGATTGAGAAAAAAATTTAAAATTTAGTATTAATTTTTTTTATTTTTATATGGTAGTGTGGGGGGAGGGGTTGCTGCCCCATAGCTGCCCATAGGGGCGACTGTGAAGGTAGCGCCATTGCCTTCACAGGCAGCTGCGCAGCCATCCCTGTGGGAGGTTGCGTGCCTTTCCTTTTGGGATCGGCCCTTTTTTTATTATTATTTAAATTTTCTTTAAATTCATTTTTTTAATTATTTATTATCATTAATTTATATTATATATATTTCATAATATATATGTATTATATATTATAATATATTTATATATTATAATTATATAATAGGTATATATTATATATATATAATATTTATTTAATTTGAATAAATAATTTATTTAATTATTTAAAAATGTATTATATATATATGTGAGATATATATATACATATATAATACATATGTTAATTAATAAGGGGTTAATTTGAAATAGTTGAGTTTTAAAATAATTTAAATATCTAATAGGAATGTTAAAATGATTATTTCATTATTATAGTTGAAATGAAATTGATGTATGATCAAACATTTTTATTTAAAAATATTGATTTTAATTAATTGTAGCATTGAACAAATGGAATTAAATCGTTAGTTTTTAAATCCCTTAATGTTGCCAAGGTGGTTGGTTTACTTAGAGCATGTGTGAATAATGCTATTTATTTAATTAATTTCACGTACTATGTCATTGCTTGGATTGGATTTAGGAAAGCCTAATATTAGATATTGAGTTGCCTGGAATGCTTTTTAAATCATGTTTCGTTCATTCTCGATGTTGGGAAAATGGGGTTAATTGTCTAGTAAGCCTTCCAGAGGAGTTCTCTAGGTTGGGATGTTTCATGTAGTGGTTCGATTTGTGAATCGCCTTGGGAAATGTGTAGAGTTGCATCATGTTGTCTCACCCAGTTTTCATGAACGGGGATGGTTAGTGCCTCCTTGGGATTAGGAGAGGGTTATGTGGTTTGTGCCTCCTTTGGAAGGAGTGGGTTTTGTATGTTGGTTTCCTCCAGTGTTTGGAGAGGGTTTTGACCTTTGTTTCCTCCAGTGCTTGGAGAGGGTTTTTCATTTGTTCGTTGCCTCCTTGGATTGGAGAGGTAGATCTTAATGAGTTTACCCATTAGATTGTGGTTTTGTACCATGTGTTGTCGATGGGATAGTGATGGCTCTATGTGGGGTCCGGCACAGGCGCCAGAGTATCACTTATGGTTTAAGTAAGTGATAACTTAAAAAGAACTAATGAAAAACTCTCAAACTAATTAAGATAAGTAATGCCTCTCTCATAACTCATTCGCTTTTAAGGTTTGAGATGAGACGAGAAGTGCAGTTGGTATGAGGGTCCGGTGGCTGGTAGAGTTGAGCTAGGGTAACCCAAGGTGGGGGTCTGGTTGCCTAAGACAATTGAGCTAGGGTAACACATAGAAAATTTCATGTGACACTCTCTCTATGTCAACCAGAAGTCAGTATATTTGTACTGCGTAAAAGATCATTGTTCTCTGGAAGCATTGTAACCATTGTGTCAAGTGATTTTGTATTTGTATTTGATTCGGTTCAGTTATGTTTTAGCCTGTGTCTAGAGGTAGATGGTCTTTTGTAGGATTCCTTGTTACTATCTCCTAGCACGGGGGGTGAGCCTTCGGGTATCACACGGTTGGGTGGAACGTGCACCTTAATCCGTTGGGTCATCTTCTTGTTTGTGTGGATGAGATTGCCAGTTGGAGAGCTCGTGGGATCCAATTTCTTTCCATGCTTTTTTCATTTAGTTGATCTTGTATTTTATTACCTCTCATTTGTTATTGAGGTGGGAATTTGTAATATGTAATCTTGCTTATTGGATTTATCTCATTCGGGGAATGAGTGTTGTAGTCATGTTGTAAATTATATTATTGGAATCAAGTGGTATCTCATATTCTTGGATGTAAATTATTATGTATGGAATGTATGTGAACTTAATTGTTAAGTAATTAAATGTTATGGTTGTAATTCATGTTTCTTGTTTGGGTTTAAGTAACTCAGTCTCATAACCTTAGGGGTTGTCGGCAATTGGTAGGTGAACTTGCATGTTAATTGATCTTAAACAAAAAAAATTAGTTCGTTGTGTAGTAAATTGCAACTTCCCCTAGGGTTCTTGTGGTGTCTGATGCATGTATCGATATACAAATATATATGGATACGTGTATATACTATACATATGTGTGTGTGTGTTCACATCCGATTCACATACAGCCATTCACAATCACCATCATATTGATAAGTGTTTACGTGTGGTACATCTATACATGTGCATATACATGTCGTTAGATCCCATTGACATGTATGTGCATATATATACACATGCTTCCTTATACATCTTACTTATCAATATAATCGTAATAATACAAGAAAGATCTCAAAAGCTCAATAGATAAACATCACCCCATAATGCATGCAATAGTAACAAGACTCTCAAATGCATACATAACAACCTAAGGATGACTTACCTAACTACCACAAGTGACTCAACTCAATCATTCTAAAGTGGTGTGTGTTTATAGCAGCCCGTGTATGTGAACCCCAAAGGACAAATACATAATAATTACAGCACAATGTTTTTTTTAAGTAAACATAACATACATGTATTACACACTAAGTCATGACATGAATTCCATTTAAGCAGATTCACTAACACATACATCCCTTGGGGTACACGAAGAGTCATTACGAGACTGAGATCCACACAACAACAATAAAGAATAAAATCCAAAGATATAATCCATAACAAAATAAACATTAACAAATATAACATATACATGATAATCATTGATAAGAAACCATTTGAGTATATAAATACAACATATAAATAATTAACTCAACCCAATGAATAACAACTGCCATGGCCAATAACCACACCGAGTTAACAATACATCACAGTACAATGTTCTAAAGGTACAATGATACAAGAGTGTTTCCAAACATAAATGGAAACCATACATAAGATAACATAATACAAATAAACAGATGAAAACTAGCTCCAAGATGGATACAACTCTGGAGTCGCTGCAACCGCACCAATCCGCACCTCTCGATCCTCGACTGGGGACCCAATGGGGTGCTTAGCACGTTTCACCCGACCATGTGAGTCCGAAGACCCACCCCCCGTGCTAGGAGCTAACAAGAAAGAGACCTCAACCAAGAACATCCAAAAAGGGAACCACAAGACTCAACAACATACAAAAGTATCATAAAACTCAAGGATTGCAATGACATAATCAACAACAACCAAGAGTCATTAAAATAACTTAAAATCATACATCTCATCACATAAATCAAAGCAATGACCAGTAACAAGTAACCAAAGGATGATCATGAAACACTTCCAAATCAACTAAACATAATACAATTCCAAATTGCAATTAAACAACACAATAACATCATATCACAGTATCATAAGATACAAGATCGTAAATAAAATATAAATGAGATCATACAAGACCACAAAACATACTAAAGATGTATTAAAACAATAATCATAAATCAATTTAAATCAATTCAAACAACAATCTAAAACAACTCCCACAACCTACTTCCAGAGATACAGAATAAAGTAAAACACATGGGCAACTAGGGGAGAGTGTCATTGCATAGTCCTACATGGGCTGTCATGTGCTCTTCCTCCCAACTGGAGGCGCCGGTCCCATCTATTGCTGTCATGTGCTCTTCCTCCCAACTGGAGGCGCCAGTCCATAGGGTGACTCATGCGGAGCCGTAGACCTCTCGTGAAGACGAGGTCATGACCTTGCCAACCACGGCCTTCTCAGCCTTCCATTAGCCTACGGAAGCACTAATGAAGATGAGGCATCCATTTTATTAATCTTATAATTATATTACTACCCAACCCTCCTAAGTTAATTATTAGGTTTTCACTTAATTACAAACTCACTCGTGGGTTATCCTGTGCTCTTCCCCTTAAGCGGGGCGCCGGCCCCCACAAGGAGCCACTCTCCCTGGAGACCCAACCACATAAAACCAAGAAACCAAGGGTTGTACAACATAACAAGAATATTATATCACAACTGAGAAGCATGCGAGGCATTACCCATCTTGCTATAAATACAATTTCCAAGTCTCAACAAATTCCGTACATGAAACCAAGACACTTGCCACATCAAGGGCCCATAAAGAGAGAGAACATCAATTATCAATCATCTCAAGCCTCTGGAAGCCAAAAGAATGAAAACCCATAAACAAAGGTAAAGTGAAGCAACATGAGTATTTCTCCAATAATTCAACACAAGGATAAAATTTCCTCAAATATGAGAGTAAATCAGAAAAAGCCATAACAAGGAAAGATTCATCAAGACCCATCTACAAATTAACAATGGCGTCACCTCAAATAGGAAAACACAAAAGAAAATCAACCTTTAATTCATGAAATCACTAAATGAAACCAAAAGCCACCAACTAGGCATTCCATGGGAGACCTCAATTTTCTCCTCACAAGAACCCCCTTATGATGGCACGCAAATCACCTTCATAAAAACAACAACATAGCAATGACAACAATAATTGCAATGCCACCAGATCTAATTTCAATTCAAATATAATGAGGAATATACTAAATAAGATCACCCATCCAAAACCATATAAATAACTCTTTGATACAAAATAAAAACAGAACCAAGAAGCTCAACCTCCCCACAACTCATCAACAAAATAATAAATTTCAAATACATTGCAACACAAATTACAAGACAAAGGATTCCTTGAATCAAAATTAATCTCCAAAGGCATTCATACCAACATGGAACAATCCTTCAACAACAGAGGTAAAAGCATGCAACCAGACATCCAAGGCACCAAATTTAAGAACACCTTAAATACTCAATCACTCACAACTCCACAAAAACACTTATATAATAAACATCAACCAACAATTCAATCGAGGACAATATTTATTAACCAATCAATTAACGACCAGAACTAAATAACTTTACAACTTCCCCATACTAAAACAATTCATGATAACCATCACAAGTATTCTAAAAGTCTTATCCATAAAGAGAACTTACAAATCAACCATTAAATGAATATAAAGGAAATCAATTTTCAAAAGATTACAATCCCATTTCATCAATAAACTACCCAATTCAAGATTACCCTAATCAAACACTAATCATACCCATACATTTAAATTTCCTCCTTCACCATACTAACTTAACATTCACTTCCAATATTTAAATTAATTGTGAAAACCATTTAAGACCAATTGTCTATACTTTAAAATGACAATAATAACAATATTCTAAATTCTTAAACCACATATTAAAACTTACTACCTTAAAATCTTAGATCTATCTAAATAAATTTACACACACAATTACGTTTGAAAACTACTACGCATTTATATTTATTTTAATTCTTTTTGAGGAGGAAATGTAAAAAGAAAAGATCTGTTCTACGAATCCAACAATACTACAAGATGAAATATAAAAAGAACAACTTATTTAATCCCATAATAAATTCTATTCCCAAAAATATTCAAATTTAAACAAGAATTAAATAAACAATGTTGTTTTACTTTCGTAAACAATATCCACTCAAAGTTATAATTTAACAACTCCATAAGACAGATTTTT
>VDFB02210720.1:0-38552 GCA_007258455.2 Sequoia sempervirens | reverse complement strand
ATATATATATATATATATATATATATATATATATATATATATATCCCAAGACTCCCAAACATCTTTCCAAAGCTTGTTGAAGATCAAAATATCATCATCATAAATGAAATCAAAATCTATCACCTGATTCACCATGAATTGGAAAATCAACCTGTAAGGAGAGATCTTGTACTTCACGTGCTTCCTGCCAATGGATGAATGAGAGTAGCATATCACCAACTCAAAATACATGACAAAGTTAGAGTGTTTGCAACCAATGGTATGTTGGATTCTCCACTCCATATATGAACCTAGAAGCATATATCTAATAAATCTCTTTTGCTGATTTGGAAATAGTGAAAAAGTAATATATGATCTATGATGCCCATCAAAGAATTTCAGAACATGCATACTCTCAATCAATAAACAATTTTCTGCCCACTTAGGTTCTCCTGCGATACTATACTCTTCTACAAATTGATGCAATAAATCTGAAATAAGAATTTCCAAACATGAGTTGATTACCTCTATAGGCTTCTCAAATATCTTCACCCATTGTGCTTTCAAAAAAATAGCCATTGCATCTCTTGGAACTATGATATAGAAGTCCTTGCATGGCTTGTGTTCACCCAAAAAGATGTCCAACCTTCTTAAATTCATAATACTAGAGGCTTGTAACATTTAATCCTTCATGTCTTACTTGTAGCTACATATCCAAAATTTCATAGCATAATTAGTCACAAAATAATGACCATTGAAAGGATTTCTCTTTTTCTTACCATAATCTAGCATCAAGTATTCCAAGTTGGTTGTTTCCATTTGGCCATCACCCACAATATGGTCTTCAAAAGTGGTATTTAACTCCCATGAGTGATCTATGTACCATAAACATTGTCTCACTGTAAAATGGTCATAATGCTCAACAAATCCCATGTGATTCCATATGCTAGAACAATTTGAAACATGAAACCAAGAACCCACATCCTCTAAACTGCAACCTGTGCCACTTACTCTATCACTTAATTTTGTAAGCCTTTCTTGATGACAATATTTTTGTATTGGCATGGAAAGAAGCAATAAATCTAAATGTTGAAAATCTTTTCCATACCTTGTGCTACCAAATAAGAGTTCATCCGTCTCTTGGGAATTGATTTATGTGGAGACATCACCATGCTTCCACTGCACTACTTTGAAGCTAAAAACATGTTTATCCACCTGCATTATGATTTTTTTCAAGTTCCCTGAATCCCACAATATTATCCGTGAGATATTTGACAATTGAGAAGAATGATTTCCCCTCTATCCTGTATCTCTTATTGTTGATTTGTACACTTTTGGAACATTTGCAATAATATCCTTAAAATTAAATTCACTAACAAGTAAAGATTTATCTAAATCTCCTTCTATGAAAACATTCTCATTTATATGGATCTCTTTTGGAATAACCTCACATACCTAAAATTCTTCATGGGGAATATGGGGCTGCCTTATTTCTTTTTCTTTCCCCACAAGTTTTGGGTCTTCCTTAACCATGTGTGTGTTGTCCTTATTTTGTAAATTCATCTCTGGTGTACACATCATAATTTTAGGTTCCTCTGTCTTCTTTCCTTCCTCCCTACTTTCAAAAATATTTTCTTGACATTCAAAAACTTCATTTGTTAATAAAGTATGATCTTAAATAATCAAAGAATTTTTATCTTCTGGGTTTGATATGCATTCTTTTGGTTTTGCCTCCTTAGTTTGCTCAGAGACATCATGTAACTCCATTTTCATCGGTTCTTCATGATTTTTGGTATTTTCATCCTTTTCCATAATAACTCCTTCCTTTCTTATTTTCTTGAAGTAATCTTCAAATGATACTTCAAATTTTCCCTCTGAAAGATATTCCTCAAAAGTTCTAAAAACCACTCCTTTATGCAAATCTTTCCTGGTGAGCTCTGCATATTCATAAAATGTGAGGGCTTCCTTTGCAATTATACATTTCATAAAATATTCATCAAACCATCCCGATACTTTGGAAACTAATATATCATTTTCCAAACCCCTAAAAATATATTTGTAGAAATCTCTCATGATCAGCTTTGTAGAACCCTAAAGGCTAGCAAGATCTTAGCTCTGATACCACCATAATGTTCCTTGTTGTAAATTAAATCAGATTTGCAATAAAATATCCCTTGCTAGAAATTAAATCAGATTTACAATAAAATAATATCTCATTTAGACTTGCAATTTTCATCAAATTATGAAATCAAGTATGAATTAAACTTTACCAAACTGTGCAAATATAACTCAAGAAAGTATGAAACTATCATTTGATGTTGTATTACCGTTATTATCATGAAAATTACAGCATATTGCTGTCTCCAATAGAAAATAACAACGAACTGCAGCTGCATAAAATTATAATGGAAAATCTTGAGACTGGAAGCAAATACATACACCAAATTGAAAAGCAAACCCACGACACACACCAAACTGAAATATACTATTATGAGCAGCAATATATATAATGAAGACCATTAAATATACTGATATTTGCTGCAACCTACAGCTAAACCAAAATCTGAAACCACAACACACTTCCACACTATCAAACCCTTGCAAAATACTGAAATACACTAGTAAATCTAACTCCAATCTACACAATGGAAAACTTTGAATGAGATTTCCCTTTGATGAACCTCAGACTCCCATCCTCAACCCACCTAGAAACCTGCAAACTCCCATTATTCAGTCTCCTTCTCCATAGGTTTTCCAGCCTTGAAGAAAATAGCACAAGCTTGTGAAAAATGACAAGATAGAATGCCAACAAACAAGTCAAAAATCACTATAAAAGGCAAAATGTTAAAAAATCTCTTTTGGGCGCCAAAATCCCATGCCAAAGGAGAGGGAATCTTGCAATTTAAGTTTTTTAATTGCTTTTCCAACTATGCAGCTCCACTTCCACCTCTTGAATAGAAATTGCCATTTAATCCATCTTTTTTATTTGTTGCCATTTATTGCCACTTTCCAAGATTCTTTGTTTTTACCCAATTTGATTTTTTTCTGCTTTTTGACCCCAAACTTGCTCCAATTAAACCCCACGCCAAAATATGGAGGAATTAACATTATGATGTTTATTTTATGTCTTGATAATGTTTGTTCAGTCAAATCATCAAATAAAATATATAGTTTTTCCAGAAAATATTTGGGTCCTGTTTTACTATTTTTGGTGCTCACTCAAATGACAAGTTGGATAGTTGAGGAAATCAAATCTTTCTAATGAAATCAAATCTTTCAATCTCAAATCATGTATTATGTTTAATTAAATAATCTCTAACTGTTCAGACTATTTATAGGTGATTGCTATATTCATCTAGAGTTCGAGAACATTCACACAATCCGTGCACATGATCAAATAGATTTTATTTTTTAAATTAGGGGAGAGGACCCAGTAGTTGAGCATGTTTCAATAGTTGTGACAATAGTTGTTTATATAATGTCCAATAGTTGTGATCTAGTAGTTGTTTATATATTTTCCAATAATTGTGACTTGATTACTGTTTATTAAATGTTTCCTTTGATCTAAAAAGCAACCAATCATGTGATGCCACATGAGTGCTCAACTACCCATGATGTGAATGCACAAGTATAGGTCTCATTTTTCTTTTGGACCTTTTTGGACACCTTGACAAAAAGCATGCTAATGTGGCATCATATTTGATGATGTGGCCTTGAAACAAAACTTATAAGCAGGGTACTTTCCAAGTAAGTTGTTGTAAAAGATTGGGAGTGATTTGAAATTTCCACATAGGATAATTAGAAGCACGAAGTTAGGGTGCACAAATACTGGGTCCTCTTCCCTAATTAAAGAGTTGTCTACACAAATCAACCAACTAACAACGTTCACAGATGCCTACCTCACTATCCATCATAAATTCTTCAATAACTGCTATGTTGCTCATACTGTAAAATAATTATTTAAATGATATGTGTTTACCATAGAAAACTATTTAACTTGCCACCTATAAACAATGAGTTGTAAAATGGTTTCACGTTTGGTTGTTTGCAATGTGAGATAGGTTTTTTTCAAAGTGCATCCACACTAAATATAGCCTATCGGCTAACTATCAGCGAATTAACAATTTATGAGACACAAATATGATTTTGAAGATTTCAATTAACTTTTATAAGATTGCACAGTTATTGTGATAATATTCAAATATATTCTACTTATGTGTGTATTCTTTTTTTTATAACAATTCATGAGATTTAATGATGTATTTTAACATTTGAATTAAATTTTATGAGTGTTGAGTTACTATGAAAATATTCAAATATATTGTACTTTTGTGATGATTGGTGATAATTTTGTAATTACAAAAAAAATAAAAAAATGTAACATTTCTATTAAGCACAAAATAATTATCAAAGTATCTATAAGAATATTGTATATCAAGTACAACAATCCATGACTTATTTGACTCATGATTCATTTGATAATGTGCTTGAGTGAATTTGTAACACATCAATAAAGCAAGACACAATACTCTAAATCATTGCACAAATCTTTCACACTTTGAAAGTATATGTAATGTCCCATTCTCTAACCTCGACTCTTTCAAAGGACTGCTGGCCTTTTCTCGAAACCCGGCTAGTCTAAGGTAAAATTAGGGTTTCCTATTTTGAGGATGTCTTTCCTGAGTTAGTGGTTTCAATGGCGATTCTGGTTTTCGCCAGAGAGCTTCAGACCGGTGTAATTCACTTCCGCATTCAGAGATTTTCTAGAATTTACTATTTTAGTAAATCTATTTTGGCACTTTTCTGGGTTCACTTTGGTTGACTTCCAAATTGGTTAGTTGGACTTTGGTCATTATTGGCTTTAGGGCACAATTGGAGAGATAAGTTGATATATTTAATTAAAAGGTCACGCTTTAATATATTTCCAACAATGACCCTTGGCCTAGTCTATTGACTTTATGTTGTTTTGAAAAGTGGTCCTTTTGAGGGTGGCGCTTCATTAATGATTATTTTATTATTTATCAAAGTCAAAGCAAGCTTATATTGGGCGCATTTATCAAGTATGGAATTTAATTAAAAATATCAATATTGAGCTTGAAGAAAAGGACGCCACCTCTGGAAAAGATTAGGGTTTTGTCTTGAAGAGGAGTTTAGGGTTTTGTCTTGAAGAGGAGTTTAGGGTTTTGAGAAGTCAACAAGAAAATTATAAAAGGAAGGCTTTAAGCATCATTTCACATCTTTGGTCTACTATACTGTTATGCTGCCGGATTGGCTCTGGAACTGCTTCGAGGAATGAAGGCCTCCTAGCTTGGGCATCGCTTCGTGTTTGCAAGACAACATCTAGTAGTGATTCAGTTTATTGTGAGTTGCATTTAGTTCATGCATTGTATTTCAGCTTATTGCATACTTAGATCTGATTGAGCAAATTATAGGTTTCAGCTTATTGCATGGTTTTATACAGCAGATTTGAGTTTTTAATCATAAATCCAAAAAGACAAAAATATTGCATATGGGTATTGACCCATCCTCATTGTAGACTTTAGGCGCCCCACCTCTCCAGTTTGCAGATTTTATGAAGCTTTCATCTATTTTCTAGAGCAGATCGCTCTTTTCCCTAGGCCGTACTTTTCAGTTTTTGCATCGGGATCTGTGCAAATTAATTAAGGGTTTTAAGATCTGTTTTCAGTGTTTGAACCTAGTCGCCATTGTTGTTAGAATATATTGCATTTGATTTCATGTTATTCTGATGAGTTTTGTGAGGGTTATGAACAATTGAGTGTTTTCTAAAGCTGCTGGTTATTCATACAAAACGCAGATTTGTAACAAAAACAGATTTAGAAGTTGATCTTTGAAAGTTGTATTGTTTGGCACTTCCTTTCAAGATAAGAAGTTCTTGTGATGTAACGCTAAGCTCTCAATGTTCTAAGCTATTGGCAGACGAATGAATTCTTATTTTTGTAAACTGACAGTAGTACTGGCAGTCTCTTTCATTATTGCTCAATTCTGATATGTAACGCTTTTTTTCATTAAAGTTGTTTGTAATAGATCTATCTCCACCCTATGGTAGCTACTTCCCATTCTGGGTGAGCAAGCACATTCTAGGTGTCGAGTAGTTTCATCTTTCAGCATTTCTCTTTCAAGCATTGTTATTGTAATCACTCCGTCATATGGTCGCCCCTCACTCCGCATTGGATTGGGTAGCACATACTTGACGTCGAGTTCCCTTTTCAGCATTTAGAGTAGAAGAACCTCTGACCAATGCTCGCCATCATCGGCGCCATACTGGTTAGAGTTACAGCATAAGCAGTTTGTCTTAGATCCTCTGACCAATGCTCGCCATCATCGGCGCCATTCTGGTTAGAGTTGCTTTCTTGCACGTTTTGGGTTTTCTCCTCTAACCTTAACGGGTGCACTGCTTTGTAATTTGTAAATTGAAAAATCGAAAAAATTTGGCTCGGAACATTTCAGTGGTATCAGAGCCAAGATCCTGCCATCCTGTGCCCATCAGAGTTCACTTGACAGAGAAAACAGATTCTACATCAGAGGTCAGAGCTGAGTTCAGTATTAGTTTTCAGAAGTTTCAAAGATGTTGCATTTTCGAAGGCCTATGGGTCATGAGAAGTCAGATTCAACTATGGCATCGGAGGAAGGAAAGGTTAGTGATGTCGTAAGGGACTTCATTGAATATGCCAGACAGTTTAAAAGACAATGTGAAGATGAGGCTGTCAAACTCCGTGAGCAATATCAAACCATGCCAGATGATTATAGGTACAATGTTTCATTTGATTCCCATTTGAAGTGTGGCGTCAGTGGAACCCGAAAAGTGGAAGATGGTGGACCACATTAGGAAAAGGATAAAAAGGGAAGCAGAACAAGCTATGTTCGAAGAATCAAAGAAGGAAGGAGATGAAGTGCCTATTTGTGGATTGCAGCCGACAAATATGCAAGTTGAAGAGAAAAATCAGTCATCTAGCATTGAAGATGGCACAAACAAGGTGCACATATCACATCAAAAAGAACGTGAGCTTGATGAAGATACTTTGGAAAGTGAAGAGTTAAGGGTAGAGCCTCATAATACGCCCCTTGACTTGCATGTGATAGCAAGTGAAAAAGAGCAAGTTGAAGGAAATACTATTGGTGTCTTTGAATCAGCTTATGACCGTTACCAAAGTGATGATGTTGGTAATGATTTCGAGGTGTTTGTACCTCCTCTCGTTGAAGATTTAGTGATGGATAGTTTTCCTCTTGTTGCTGTTCAAACTCCTCAAGAGTTTTCACAAGATGAATTTATTACAAGTGATCAAGAAGACCTCTATGGCATGCATATGACTGTTCATGATGAGATCATAAACATACCTATAGATGATAGGTTCATTGAAGATAAGGATGATAAAAAATTTCAAACAGCTAGCTCTAAAGATTCCTTACTTCCTTTCAGTGACAGTGCTAAGGGTGGTTTTGAGTTTGAACTTCAGACCCAACCATTGGAGGGAGGTACTTATGAAGACATCAGCTTTAGTGATTTGGGAGTTGACCTATTCCAAGAATCAACACTCCAAATGTTGCACAAAGAACACTCTTCTTGTGATCAAAACAATCAGCCTCTCACCATTTGGGATCCAGGTGTGAAGGCACTTAGTGATGACAAACCGGTATGGGATGAATTTCCCTTTGATCCGGATGAAGAAATGGAACTTGATAAGGGTTCTCTATCAGCAGACAAGGGTGTTAATGTGCTTAAGTTTGGGGCTGCTTTCAAGTTTGTTCAAAGTAACCTGGGAGAGGAAACAGAGTTTGAGGGCCATTTGGCTCTTGAAGATGAAAGGTTTGGAGGAATTACCAAACACAAATCTGATTTATCAAGGCATGAAGCTGATTGCAATCAACGAGTTGAAGACTTAGTGAAGTATGATGCTTTCCAAGACATTGAGCATTCTCCACTAGTTGGTGGTGAAGTACAAGAATGTTGGGGCTACAATGAGGGCAGCAAATGCGTGAAACGAAGTTCTGATTTTCAGTTGCAGCCTATCAACAATTTACCATCTTCACATTCTTATGGGTGGGAAGATCAATTCAAGGTGTCCGTTAACAGGGAAGTGCAAGCTCTATCCCTATTTGATCACACACATAGCTTGGTTGAAGAGCTTTACTGGAGGGCTCAGCTTGATGAGAGACGTGGAGGGGTGACAGATGAAGTTGCTCTTTCTAATTTGCAACTTATCAAAGATTCCTTGGAGACCATGAAATCCGAGTACATAGGCTTGATTGAAGATAGAGATCATGTCGTTGAATCTGCAAAGAAGGCCTTCATTGTTTTCGAAGAAAGGGAGAGTATGGTTGATGAGCTCACTTTAGAGCTTAAATCAACAAAGGACAAGTTGAAAAAAACTCAGTTGACTCTAAGAAAGATTGAAGACCAGTTTGCAGATTTCAAACTTTTCAAGGAGCAAGAGGATGCACGAAGAGCTGGAGAAATCAAGCAAGTAATTGATGAGATTGATAGTCTTCGAGAGGAGTTTGATCTTGAAGGTTTCACAAGAAAATCAAAGGTTGCATGTGCAGATTTGGAGCAGCAAGACGAAAGGAATGACTTTCGAGTTTATGACAATCCTCTTTTTCAAGAAGGTGATGAGAAAAGTTATGATAATCCTCTCTATGAAGTAGAGGATGAATTAGAGAATGAAACTGAGTTTGGTTTCCAGTGCTTGGATGCCTCGATATCACTCCATGAGGAAGTGCCACGTCTGTTGATTAGTAATGAATGCATAAGTGGGTTTGAGGATGAAGTCTATACATGGGAAGTGTTGATTCGAGGAGATTTCAACATCTTCGACACCAAGGTGTTAACAAGGCAAGATTTGGTAGCTGCTGGTAACTTCAGTACAGCAGCAAGAAGCGAAGATTTAAGTCTTGTTACTCATGAAGAAGGGAATGAAGATGGACCAGAACTGGGTGTTTGCATGTTTGTCAATCCATTCCTTTGGTTGAACAATACTTTGGCACATATTGGTCTATTTTTGGATTTGGATTTGAAGTCATTTAATAGTTCATGCTCCCATGTTGTTGAAGCTTTCATAGATAGGCTTCAAAGGTTCATTAGCAGAGGCATCAATCTCTTCAGTATGCACTTGATCCTTACTAGCATTTGGGAATGTGTTGAGTTTTCTTTTCAGTATGTTGGAGATCACTTTCAGTTGGGTATCCATGCTTGGGATTCTCAATATGGGTTGATAGAGCTTATCACTTGTGGAAAGGACTTTTTGAAGGATAAGGATCAAAATTTCAGTATTAATGATGTTGTGACTTTCTTTTCCAGCCCCATGATGGTTCCATTTGTTCATCGACAAATGGATTGGAGAGAAATTTTGAGTATGGATTGGAAAGAGGAACAATTGGTTGCTCTTGGCGTTGATCCTTGGCTAAGACAAGAGCAGATTTTGAGACTTGTGCTTGCTGGTTGGAGGCAGACCAGCCCTGTTACTTGTGGAGTTACTCTCGTTTGGGAGAGTTTTTTCATCACCACTTGCCAACGAGGTGGTAGTTTTCAGATGGAGATTGCTCTAGTATGTTTTTCGGCCATTTTTGAGTTGTTACCTTGCAACTCTATGCTCATATCATACACTCACACTTGGGAATTTCTTTGGTGCTGCTGTTTTTTCTTGTGTGAGGTACTAAAATCAGATTGCACTTCGCTGACTTCGGCCTTGAACAGCAGAGATTATTTGTTCCTTCGCACCTATTCTACTTTTGGAGTGCATCCTATGGAGGTTTGTGAAGCAAATTTTGATAGTTTCTTTACTATATTGGTTTTGGACAACGAACTTCCACATGCTTTGGCTTTCCCTTCTTAGACTCTTGGAGTTGGAATAGTAAGAGTGATTAGAAGTCTTCATGGTGGTGTCGATATAATTCAGTTGATGCATAGTAGCTCCAGAAGAAGCCATGAGGCTGAATTTGTTGAGCTCTTGCCAAAGATTGCTTTCCTCTTTGCAAGAAGATTTGAAGATATCATTTTTTCCATCAGGGCTTCGTTTGTTGCAATATGGAGGTATGTTGAGGAGTTTGATTTTGAGTTGAGCAGCCTATCCATTGTGGTTGACAGTGGTATAGTTGATACTGTTGACTTTGGGCCTCTTGGACATGAGACGTTGCATGAAGCTGGTCTCAGTCCTTTAAAAATTTTCAGTATGAGTATCATGGACAGTAACACTTTGGGGTTACAAGGAAGGTTAGTACAACATAGGCATGATGATTTCACGGATGTGATCAGAGTGGAGCAGCATCGGCATGGTGGGTCCTTCCTGCGATGGGTGTGGGAACCAGGGATCATACTTGTTGCGTATGGTTTAGTTTTAAAATTTCTGGAGTTGTGGTGGTATTGCTTGAGGACAAGCAATTTTGGGAAGGGTGGATTGTAATGTCCCCTTCTCGAACCTGAACTTTCCAGTGACCGTTGGCCTTTTTCTGGAAACCCGAAGGCTAGTCGGAAGGTAAAATTAGGGTTTCCTATTTTTAAGGATGTCCTTGCTCAGAGTTAGTGGATTCAATGGCGGATTCTTTCTGGGTTTTCAGAGAGCTTCGCAGTGGTGTGTTCACTTCGACATTCAGAGCATTTTCTAGAATTTACTATTTTTAGTAAATTCTATTTTTGGCAGCTTTTCAGTTGGGTTCAGCTTGGTTGACTTCGGGCTTTAGTTTGGTCAGTTGACTTGGTCATTATTGGCTTCAGGGCACAATTGGAGAGATAAGTTGATATATTTAATTAAAAGGTCACGTTTTAATATTATATTTTAACGTTGACCCTTGGCCTAGTCTATTGACTTTATGTTGTTTTGAAAAGTGGTCCTTTTGAGGGTGGCACTTCATTAAGGATTATTTTATTATTTATCAAAGTCAAAGCAAGCTTATATTGGGCGCATTTATCAAAGTATGGAATTTAATTAAAAATATCAATATTGAGCTTGAAGAAAAGGACGCCACCTCTGGAAAAGATTAGGGTTTTGTCTTGAAGAGGATTTTAGGGTTTTGAGAAGTCAACGAGAAAATTATAAAAGGAAGGCTTTGAGCATCATTTCACATCTTTGGTCTACAGGAATGTTATGCTGCCAGATTGGCTTTGGGATCGCTTCGAGGAATGAAGGCCTCCTAGCTCGGGCATCGCTTCTTGCTTGCAATATAGCGACTAGTGGTGATTTAATTGATTTGTGAGTTCATTTGATTTAGTGCATTGTAAACATCATTGTAATTCTTTAGTTTCTGATTTCTGCATATTAGAGGTTTTCCAAAGTTGCATTTTAGATACAGCAGATCCATGTTTTTACTCATATCTCAAAAAAGATAAAAAATATAGTTCTGGGTAGCATCTCATTTCATTAGTTTGTCAAGGGCGAATCTTCATCTAGAATTTCAGAATTTATAGCAAAGTGTGGGTTTTTTAAAGTAAAGTCAAATTTCTGTTGGGGTCGTACCTTTTGGGTGCTGTCTTGGGATTCGTGCAAATTGAAATTGTTGCATTTTTTATCAGTTTTAAGGTTCAGTATTGGTCGCCTAGGTTCTCCAAGTGCATTGCAATTTATGGTATATAAATCGGATGTTTATCAAGAGAGTTATGAACAATTCTTCCATTTTGTAAGTTGTTGGTCATATGATATAAGTGCAGATCTGATTATGACAGTTCTAGCAATCTGCATTTTCTAATTTGGATCTGGCATTGTGGTTTACTTAGAGTTTGTAGCAGATATATTGTTGAATACTCCATCTGGAAAGAATCTGATATATTGACATTGCAGGCAATAATTATATATTGTAAACTGGCAGTAGTACTGACCAGTATTTCTTTAATATTGCTTTGTCACTGTTGTAATACTCGTTCTTGCTTTCAGTACTAGTTTGAATAGTTACAACTCCGCCCTATGGTAGCTACTTCCCATTCTGGGTGAGCAAGCACATTCTGGGTGTTGAGTAGTCTTATTTTCAAAGATTTCATTTCAAGCTTTGTTTATAATCACTCAATATATGGTCGCCCTCACCGCATTGGATTGGGTAGCACATACTTGACGCTGAGTTCCCTTCAAGCATTTAATGAAGACCTTCCGACTAATGCTCGCCATCATCTAAGCGCCGGCCATCAAGTTAGAGTTATTTCACGCTTGGGTTTATCTTCCAACTCTTAACGGTACTTGATTGTAATGTTAATCATAATTAAAACAAAAAATTGCCTGTATTATTTCAGCAATGAGCCAAGATCCTGCCATCCTGTGCCCATCAGAGTTCATTTGACAGAGAAAACAGATTCTACATCAGAGGTCAGAGCTGAGTTCAGTATTAGCTTTCAGAAGTTTCAAAGATGTTGCATTTTCTAAGGTCTATGGGTCGTGAGAAGTCGGATTCAACTATGGCATCGGAGGAAGGAAAGGTTAGTGATGTCGTAAGGGACTTCATTGAATATGCCAAACAGTTTAAAAGACAATGTGAAGATGAGGCTGTCAAACTCCGTGAGCAATATCAAACCATGCCAGATGATTATAGGTACAATGTTTCATTAGATTCCCATTTGAGGTGTGTGGCGTCACTGGAGCCCGAAAAGTTGAAGATGGTGGACCACATTAGGAAAAGGATAAAAAGGGAAGCAGAACAAGCTTTGTTCGAAGAATCAAAGAAGGAAGGAGATGAAGTGCCTATTTGTGGATTGCAGCCGACAAATATGCAAGTTGAAGAGAAAAATCAGTCATCTAGCATTGAAGATGGCACAAACAAGGTGCACATATCACATCAAAATGATCGTGAGCTCGAAGGAGAAAACGTGACAGTTGAAGAGTGTGTGGAAGAGCCTCATAATACGCCCCTTGACTTGCATGTGATAGCAAGTGAAGAAGAGCAAGTTGAAGGAAATACTATTGGTGTCTTTGAATCAGCTTATGACTGTTACCAAAGTGATGATGTTGGTAATGATTTCGAGGTGTTTGTACCTCCTCTTGTTGAAGATTTAGTGATGGATAGTTTTCCTCTTGTTGCTGTTCAAACTCCTCAAGAGTTTTCACAAGATGAATTTATTACAAGTGATCAAGAAGACCTCTATGGCATGCATATGACTGTTCATGAGGAGATCAGAAACATACCTATAGATGATAGGTTCATTGAAGATAAGGATGATAAAAAATTTCAAACAGCTAGCTCTAAAGATTCCCTACTTCCTTTCAGTGACAGTGCTAAGGGTGGTT
Source organism: Sequoia sempervirens (assembly GCA_007258455.2). Lineage (NCBI taxonomy): Eukaryota > Viridiplantae > Streptophyta > Pinopsida > Cupressales > Cupressaceae > Sequoia > Sequoia sempervirens. The sequence goes on along the minus strand of VDFB02210720.1, from coordinate 25,353 downwards.
TTGAGTTTGAACTTCAGACCCAACCATTGGAGGGAGGTACTTATGAAGACATCAGCTTTAGTGATTTGGGAGTTGACCTATTCCAAGAATCAACACTCCAAATGTTGCACAAAGAACACTCTTCTTGTGATCAAAACAATCAGCCTCTCACCATTTGGGATCCAGGTGTGAAGGCACTTAGTGTGACAAGCCGGTATGGGATGAATTTCCCTTTGATCCGGATGAAGAAATGGAACTTGATAAGGGTTCTCTATCAGCAGACAATGGTATTAATATGCTTAAGTTTGGGGCTGCTTTCAAGTTTGATCAAAGTAACATGGAAGAGGAAACAGAGTTTGAGGGCCATATGGCTCTTGAAGATGAAAGGTTTGGAGGAATTACCAAACACAAATCTGATTTATCAAGGCATGAAGCTGATTGCAATCAACGAGTTGAAGGCTTAGTGGAGTATGATGTTTTCCAAGACATTGAGCATTCTCCACTAGTTGGTGGTGAAGTACAAGAATGTTGGAGCAACAATGAGGGCAGCAAAAGCGTGAAACGAAGTTCTGATTTTCAGTTACAGCCTATCAGCAATTCACCATCTTCGCATTCTTATGAGTGTGAAGGCCAACCTGAGGTGTCCGTTGAAGATGAAGTGCGAGCTCTATCTAGATTTGATCGCACACATAGTCTGATTGAAGGGCTTATTTGGGATGCTCAGCTTGAAGAGAGACAAAGAGGAGTGAAATATGAAGTTGCTCTTCCCAATTTGCAACTTATCAGAGACTCATTGGAGACATTGAAGTCTGAGTACATAGGCTTGATTGAAGATAGAGATCATGCCGTTGAATCTGCAAAGAAGGCCTTCATTGTTTTCGAAGAAAGGGAGAGTATGGTTGATGAGCTCACTTTGGAGCTTAAATCAACAAAGGACAAGTTGAAAGAAACTCAGTTGGATCTAACAGAGGTTGTAGACCAGTTTGCAGATTTCAAACTTTTCAAGGAGCAAGAGGATGCACAAAGAGCTAAAAAAATCAATCAAGTGATTGGAGATTTTGACTGTCTTCAAGAGGAGTTTGATCTTGAAAGCATTTCAAGAAAGTCAGAAGTTGCATGTGCAGATTTGGGGCAGCGAGACGAAAGGAATGGCTTCCAAGTCTTCGACAATCCCTTCTTTGAAGTGGGTGCTGAAGCAACTTATGACAATCCTCTCTTTGTTTTGAAAAATGAGTCAAGTAGTGAAGTGACCAAGCATGAGGTCAAGCGTGAACTCCAATCTAAGGATGCCTTGATATCACTCCATGAAGATGTGCCACGTATGTTGAGTAGTAATGGATGCATAAGTGGGTTTGAGGATGGAGTTTCTACATGGGAGGTGACGAAGCAAGGAAATTTCAACATCTATGACATCAAGGTGTTGATGAGACAAGTCTTGGTAGCTGTTGGTAACTTCATTACAGCAGCAACGAGTGAAGATTTCAGACCTACTACTCAGGAGGAATGGGAAAAAGGTGAACTAGACTTTGGTGGGTGCACTCTTGACAATCCATCCCTTGGTGGAATGATGTTTGGAATCATATTGATCAGTTTTGGGAGCTGAATTTGAAGCCACTTTATGTTTCATACTCCCTTAAGGTGGAAGCTTTCATGGTTAAGCTTCAAGGATTTACTAGATGGGGCATCAGTTTCGTGAGAAGGCACGTGGTTCTCACTAGCACTTGGGAATGTGTAGAGATTTCCTTGCAGTGTGTTGAAAATCACTTTCAGTTGGGTATCCATGCTTGGGATTCTCAACTTGGGTTGTCAGAGTTTATTACTTATGGAAAAGACTCTTGGAGGGATAAGGAACAAACTTCCAGACTTGTTGATGTTGTTCCCTTCATTTCCAGCTACTTGATGGTTCCGTTTGTTCATCAACAAATGGATTGGAGAGAAATTTTGAATTTGGGTTGGAAAGATCAACGATCGGTAGTTCTTGGAAGTGACTTTCAGCTCAGACAAGGGCAGATTTTGAGACACGAGTTTGCTGGTTGGAGGCAGACCAGCCACCTTACTTATGGAGTTACTTTCATTCAGGAGAGTTGGTACCTCACTCCTGATCAAAGAAGTGGTAGTTTTTTGTGGAGATGGCTTTAGCGTGTTTTTCAGCCACTTTGGAGGTTTGTGATGCAAACTCTGATGGTTTATTTTCATTATTGGTTCATGACAATGAGCTACCCCATGCTTTGAATCTATATTTTGAGACTCTTGGGGTTGGAATTGTGATTGACAGTAGTATGGTTGATACTGTTAATTCGGGGCATTGTGGACATGAGAGGTTGCATGATTTTGATCCCCCTCCTTTAAGATCTTTCGGTTTGAGTATCCTGGATGGTAACACTTTGGGGTTACAAGGAAGGTTAGTGCAGCATAGGCATGATGATTTCACGGTTGTGATCAGAGTGGAGCAGCATCGGCATGGTGGGTCCTTCCTGCGATTGGTTTGGGAACCAGGAATCATACTTGTTGCGTATGGATTAGTTTTAAAATTTCTGGAGTTATGGTGGTATTGCTTGAGGACAAGCAATTTTGGGAAGGGCGGATTGTAATGTCCCCTTCTCGAGCATGATCTTTCCAGTGACCGTTGGCCTTTTTTCTGGAAACCCGAAGGCTAGTCGGATGGTAAAATTAGGGTTTCCTATTTTTGAGGATGTCTTTGCTCGGAGTTAGTGGATTCAATGGCGGATTCTTTCTGGGTTTTCAGAGAGCTTCGCAGTGGTGTGTTCACTTCGGCATTCAGAGCATTTTCTAGAATTTACTATTTTTAGTAAATTCTATTTTTGGCAGCTTTTCAGTTGGGTTCAGCTTGGTTGACTTCCGGCTTCAGTTTGGTCAGTTGACTTGGTCATTATTGGCTTCAGGGCACAATTGGAGAGATAAGTTGATATATTTAATTAAAAGGTCACGTTTTAATATTATATTTTAACGTTGACCCCTTGGCCTAGTCTATTGACTTTATGTTGTTTTGAAAAGTGTTCCTTTTGAGGGTGGCGCTTCATTAATGATTATTTTATTATTTATCAAAGTCAAAGCAAGCTTATATTGGGCGCATTTATCAAAGTATGGAATTTAATTAAAAATATCAATTGAGCTTGAAGAAAAGGACGCCACCTCTGGAAAAGATTAGGGTTTTGTCTTGAAGAGGAGTTTAGGGTTTTGAGAAGTCAACGAGAAAATTATAAAAGGGAGGCTTTGAGAATCATTTCACATCTTTGGTCTACTATACTGTTATGCTGCCGGATTGGCTCTGGAACTGCTTCGAGGAATGAAGGCCTCCTAGCTTGGGCATCGCTTCGTGTTTGCAAGACAACATCTAGTGGTGATTTAAGATTGATTTGTGAGTTCATTTGATTTAGTGCATTGTAAACATCATTGTAATTCTTTAGTTTCTGATTTCTGCATATTAGAGGTTTTCCAAAGTTGCATTTTAGATACAGCAGATCCATGTTTTTACTCATATCTCAAAAAAGACAAAAAATATAGTTCTGGGTAGCATCTCATTTCATTAGTTTGTCAAGGGCGAATCTTCATCTAGAATTTCAGAATTTATAGCAAAGTGTGGGATTTTTAAAGTAAAGTCGAATTTCTGCTGGGGCCGTACCTTTTGGGTGCTGTCTTGGGATTCATGCAAATTGAAATTGTTGCATTTTGATCAGTTTAAGGATTCAGTATTGGTCGCCTAGGTTCTCCAAGTGCATTGCAATTTATGGTATATAAATTGGATGTTTATTAAGGGAGTTATGAACAATTCTTCCATTTTGTAAGCTGCTGGTCATATGATAAAAGTGCAGATCTGATTATGACAGTTCTAGCAATCTGCATTTTCTGATTTGGATTTGGCATTGTGGTTTACTTAGAGCTTGTAGCAGATATATTGTTGAATACTCCATCTGGAAAGAATCTGATATATTGACATTGCAGGCAATAATTATATATTGTAAACTGGCAGTAGTACTGACCAGTATTCTTTAATATTGCTTTGTCACTATTTGTAATACTCGTTCTTGCTTTCAGTACTAGTTTGAAATAGTTACAACTCTGCCCTATGGTAGCTACTTCCCATTCTGGGTGAGCAAGCACATTATGGGTGTTGAGTAGTTTCAGCTTTCAACATTTCATTTCAAGCTTTGCTTTCTGTAATCACTCCGTCATATGGTCGCCCCTCACTCCGCATTGGATTGGGTAGCACATACTTGACGTTGAGTTCCCTTTCAAGCATTTAGAATAGAAGACCCTCTGACCAATGCTCGCCATCATCGGCGCCATACCGGTTAGAGTTATTTCCGTACGTTTGGGTTTATCTTCTAACCCAATCGGGTACTTGATTGTAATGTTGGAATCTGATAATTAAAATGAAAAATTTGGTCAATATTTCATCATCATGAAGCAGTTGGATAAATGAAAAACTCCATCGGGCTCCCACCCAGTGAGAATTACCAAGAACCGAATGTGAAGCCTCCTTGGTATAATGAAAATCAACTCTGTGAATTCCATAAAATCAAAGGCCATACCACAAATAGTTGTATGAGGTTAAAAAATATAATTCAAGATCTCATCGATCAAAGGATTATAAACGTAGAACAACCAACAGGAAACCAAGATCTTAAGATATACACGAATCCGATGCCTAACCATGGAAATAAAGGGAATAATAATAACACTGATAAGGGGAAAGGCACCCACACAAACGTGAATCGTGTGTATGAAACTGTTGTCGCCTCCCTAGATGAATACTGCACAGTCATCACCATCAAAGGCGCCCATGCCAATTGTGGAGTCACCACAAGAGGCGACAAAGTTACCATCGCAGGATCATCCCAACCAGATAGACTCCCTGCATCTAGATTTATCCCTAATGGATATAACATCCTTGATCAGCTCAAAAGAACGCCAATGCAAATCTCCATCATGGAGTTGCTAAAATATCAGCTGCCCATAGGAAAATCCTTAAGGAAGCATTGATTTATCCACCGTCTCAAGCAGCATCTTGATGCGTAACAATCAAGCTATGGTCGACAATATCATTACACCAAATCTCCTCACATTCTCCTCTCTCAAGGATTTCTACCAACCATCTTACAACCGTACGCCCACTTAGAAGTCATAGTATTAAGAGAAAAGTCGTGGTCTTTTGTGATGGAGGCAGCTCTAATATATGTTCCTCCGGTTTCATCAAACAATTGAAAATCTGAAGATTCTATTACAAGGAAAGGTATCATAAATAGAGCATATGATGATCAAGAAAGAGTGTCTTAAGGCATGATCAAACTCCCTATTCAAGTAGGGCCAGCTCTCATGGAAACCACTTGTCAGGTCCTATACCTTGACTTGCCATATAATATCCTCCTAGGATGCCCATGGATTCTTGCAATGAAGGTAGTAGTGTCGAATTTCTACCAATGTGTGAAATTTACACATGAAGGACAAGAAGTGACCATCCATGGAGATCCTAAACCCTTCTCCTATTGCAAAAATATTAAAGCAAAGTATTACAAACCCTGGGCACCAAAACGAGTGAGGTCCATCTGCCACCATAACATCCTCACACCAAGATCCACTTCAGGATGTAGACACTTGTCACCCCCAAGAATTCCAATTATCATTAATTAGGTCATCATCCAAGATAAGGTTGTGGAACTATAACGATCCATAAAATGACTTGTGGTAGGAGACAATGCCAATTCCATATCACTGTGGATGTTCACAACAAATGAATCCTCCACATCTCAAACATCTCCTGAAGACTATCCCAACTTTACAATTTGGGGAGATCTTGGCCAAGAGGTTATTGAGGTAGATCCATCTCATATGCTATATCAAGATGATATACTAGTAACTGATTTACCAATGGATGACAGAAGCAAGGGTCTGCAAATGAAGCTCGCAATGGGCTATGACAGAAATCAAAGACTTGGGAAAAATGACAATGGGCTTATAATACCTATCATTCTGGAGATGTGAGTGATAAAAAATCTTGGTCTTGGATGTACCCCTTTGAGTATAACCATACGTGGCTGAATTCCTCTAGTTAGAAGGGTTAATAATCCTCCTCAGCCAATAGCAGTACAACTACGCTTACTAGTATCTATAGGTCGCATCTTAGATAACTATACATTTGACATAACTAATGTCTGTAGTAGTAGTGATGACGAGGATCCCACATCCAATCTAACTAGGATTTTTTAGAACACCACTATGTTCATGATTAGCACCCTATCTTTTGAATCATACCACCAAAATTAGGAAATCCACCTAGTATACCCCCAACTCATCGACTATGACCAACGAGGAGCACCAATTCTTGATACATTCAAAAATGATGAGGCGCTCTCAAAATTCATGGGACTATGGGATAACATTTTGTGTGGGTATTACAAATCAGGGTTCATAATTGAGCTAGATACACATGCCTATTATGGTGAAACGATTGAATCCCTCAGTTGCAAAAGTGAAAAATTAAGAATAATATCTAATTCCTTGAGTGAAAACCACACTATGGCACTCTCCAACTAGAAAAAAAAGTAAAAAGAAAGGATGCATCCAACAGTGAAAAAATCTTTGAGGCACCCAAGGATGGGGGATTCAATCTTCCTTTTAAAGCTCTTCATCAAGAAAAATTAGTAGTCCTAGCAAAAAGGTGCAATCTGGTCAATCTAGGAACAAAGGAAACCCCGCATATCACATTCTATGCAAAATCATTACTATCAGAAGAGCAAGAGCTCCAAGCAACTTTCCTAAGAGAGAGACCGATAAACTTCACATGGAGCTATGCTAACATGCCTGGGCTTGATCTAGAGGTCGTGCTACACCACTTAACAGTATATCTAGAAGCAAAGCCTGTTAAACAAAAGCTTCAAAAAATGCACCCTCAGATCGCCTTATTAGTCAAAATGGAGCTAAAAAATCAATTAGATGCGGGATTCAACTGACCGATAGATTATCCAGAATGGGTGTCAAACTTGGTACCTATCTCAAAACCTGATAGGGGCATCAGAATCTGCACAAACTTCAGAGACTTGAATAAAGCATGTCTGAAAGATGACTTCCCACTTCCAAACATCGACATGATAGTAGACATGATAGTCAGACATGAAATGTTGTCACTAATGGACAGATTCTTAGTGTACAATCAGATCATGATAGCTAAAGAGGACCAACATAAAATAGCTTTCACTTGTCCATGGGGGACTTACTACTGGAACATGATGCCATTCAGCTTAAAGAATGGAGGAGCAACATACCAAAGGGCCATGACCTTAATCTTCCATGACATGATCCACAAAATAGTCAAAGATTTTTTTGATGACATTCTAGCCAAATCCAGAAAGAGAAAAGATCACATAGCAACCCTAGGTGCCATTTTGACAGGCTCGAAGAGTACAAAGTCAGATTAAACCCAAAGAAGTGCATCTTCGGCGTACAATCAGGAAAATTGCTAAGATATATAGTGTCAATGAGAGGTATTGAGGTAGATCCAACAAAGGTAAAAGCAATTCTTGAAATGGAGGCACCAAAAACATTAAAGCAATTGAGAGGTCTCCAAGGTAGGCTCTAATCCATTCGAAGATTCATAGCACAGTTGGCAGACAAACAGAACCCATACTCTCACCTACTCCACAAGGGAGTAACATACAAATGGGATACCAAGTGTGAAGAGGCATTCAATAAAATCAAAGAATATCTACTAACACCACCAGTCTTAATGCCACTAATCCCAAGAAATCCATTAATTCTCTACATATTAGCAACAACAGCAGCCCTTGGAGCTCTCCAAGCTCAGCATGATGAACATGGAACAAAAAGGGCTATCTATTACATCAATAGAACAATGGTTGGGTATGAGCTAAACTATTCATTCATAGAGAAAGCATGCCTAGCAGTAGTGTTTGCATCACAAAAATTCAAACATTACATGTTGGCACACAAAATAAACTCATCGCCAAAATTGACCCTCTCAAGTACTTATTGTCAAAGGCAATGCTCATAGGAAGAATGGCCAAATGAGTGATGATACTATCAGAATACAACATTGAATATGTGGAGCGAAAAGAAATCAAAGGCTAGGTCATCGCAGATCAACTTGCAGAAGCACCAATCTATTCAAAGAATCTTCTTATTTTTGAGTTTCCAGACGAATCTATTTTCGATCTCAACGTAGCTAACCACTGGAAACTGTACTTCAATGGCTCATACACACAACATGGATCATGAGCTGGCATCTTCTTTATCACCCCACAAGGGGATTGCATACAAGGGTCCTACAAACTGGTGTTTCCCTACACCAATAACATTGCAAAATATGAGACTTTAACCATAGGTCTTAACTGAGCAATACAATGGAACATTATAGCTCTCAGAGTATATGGAGACTCTCAATTGATAATAAACCAAGTGAATGATGAATACCAAACCAAGGATGATAAGCTCACTCCATACAAGAAATTGGTGGAAACTCTCAAAGAATCCTTCATCGAAATTACATTTGAGTAGATTCCTAGAGCCAACAATAGAGCAACAGACGCCAAGGCAACAATTGGATCCTTACTGGACATCCCTCACAATGTTCCAAAATATGAATTCCTGATAGAGCAACTTCTCGTGCCTGCATTCGAGGTACCAGAATCAGAATTTGTGTGTGAAATCGTTGGTCACAATGATTCTTGGTACCACAACATTTACACATACCTTCGAATAGGAATCATACCCTCTGACTTACCCTCAAACCTAAAATGAACCTTTGTCAAAAAGGCATCTTGATTTGTCATCCTAGGAGATACCCTATATCGTAGAAGAATAGAAGGAACCCTATTGCGTTGCTTAAATGCTGAGGAGGCATTGATCGCTCTAACTGAAGTACATAACGGTATTTGTTGTTTGCACTCAAGTGGAATGACTATAGCTAAGAAATTTGTTGAGGATGGGGGTTATTGGCCCACAATGGAAAGAGAGGCACATGACTATGCCAAAAGGTGTCTACAATGAAAGATGGGGACCTATCCATGCTCCAACCAAGAGCTTCATCCCATCGTCACACCATGGCCCTTTTCGTAGTGGGGACTCAATCTCATTGGAAAAATCACACCCACTTCATCTAACGGCCACAAATTCATCATAACCACCACAAAGTACTTTACTAAGTGGGTAGAAACCATACCCATGGCGTATATAACTGGGAAGTAGATTTCAAAGTTCATATTGAACTATCTCATTTGTCGCTATGGTGTTCCACAAGCCATTATCTCAGATAATGGGACACCATTCAAAAATTAGGAGATCCGTGAATTATGCAAAAAATTCAAAATCCAACATCACTTCTCTACCCCATACTATCCCCAAGGCAATGGCCAAGCAGAAGCTACAAACAAGACCATTTTGGGCCTATCCACCAAGCATCCGCACACCCACCAGCACCACTCCCTTCTCCCTAGTCTACGGATTAGAAGCAGTACTCCTCATTGAGATCGAGCTTCCATCACTCAGGATATCACTGTAAAACCTCATCACAGATGAAGATTACCAAGTATCAAGATTGAATGAGCTAGAGCTACTAGATGAGAAATGTATAGATGCTTTGAATCATTTGCAAGTCTATCGGAATAGACTCAAAAGGAGCTATAATAAGAAAATCAGAAGCAGGACTTTCCAAGTTAGAGAACTAGTATTAAAGGAGAATCAGAAGAATGTCCCAAACCCAAGCAGCAAAGGAAAATTTGAACCCAATTGGTTGGGACCATTTGTTATCATAGCAAGTTATAATTCAGGGGCATATCAGTTATCAACACCTAAAGGGGAACCTCTGCAAGAGCCCATGGTCAGTTTTCATCTCAAAAAAATTATTATGCCTAACTTTTCAAGGTATAGAATTAAAAAAACCCAAAAAATAAGAAAATGTCTCAAAAAATGGTTACTTTGTGAAACCTACAAACAAGAACTGTGACAACAAAAATCAAAAAGCAAAAATCAGAAAGGATTAAAATAGTAAAGTGAAAAATCGCCCCAGCAAAACTACTCGGCACTTTGGACAAGCACCAGAAACTGGCAACAAAAGGCTTTGTGTAAATAAGCACTTTCCATCCACTGTGATCTTTATGGCTTGTTTGCATCATCCATCCATTATGTTTCCATCATCCATCGATTCGGACCTCCATCTATCACTCATCCACCCGCATCCACACCATAGATTGGTCATGTTTTCACATCATGATCCTCCTAGTACTACCCGGCCCATCCTCAAGGTCGCTTTGCTGCCTTTACCTATAGTTCATTACACATACTGGGGCATAAGAATCGTGGATTAGATTTGTGTATATTCTAAAAGTCCTGAAAACAAAAATCCAAAACAAATCAAACATCAAAAAATCCAAAAACATTCAAAACATATCAAAATCCAAAAATAGGTCACAAGTTAATCAAAAAAAGTCAAAAACAATGTTGTCTTGTTGAACTACGGGTCTCTGAGCCTTGAACGTAGGCAAGGTTGATCTTTGATCATCCCCCGAGACACTTAGGTCAGTCCTTTAGGAGTCTATCATAATAAACTGACATCTCACCATGTATATCGTCATTTGTAAATCGGTTAAGTCGTCAGTCGAACTACGTGGTCTTTGCATGTATAACGTAGGCAAGGCTAATCTATTGATCAGCCCCTGAGGCCCCTAGGATAGGTGCTTAAGTTAGTTTCTTGGTTAAAATCTCATAAAACCCCAAAAACATTGGAAAATCAAAAATTAAAACATTTGAAAATCTCCAAAAATACTAAAAAACAGCCTCAAAACATCTCAAAAATGTCAAAAAACATCCAAATATTTGAAAAAATCCATCTATCTCATCTCGCTTTCACCCGTAATAACATCACTCATAATAAACAATCGTCATCCTCAATCTTTGGTAAGATAATCAGAAACAAGTCTAGCAGGTGAAAAGAGAAAACTCAAAACATCAAGTCTTAGGTCTAAGTTACTACATAAACAAGATGGTCAACTCTTCACGCCGGTAACCTATCATCCAATTGGTCCCATATCAATCATTTGAAAGAACACTTAGGATAAATGAAATGGCGTTCTGTCATCCACTAACATGTCCTAGGATGTATCCTTCCTACAATGGGCATTATCTTTTGGCAATAGTTTCGGTTCTTATCCTTAAAAACACATCCCCTTTCAATTAGCGGTATTGAAGAACATCAACTTGTTTGTTTACTTTATCTTTATTCTTTTGATTTATCTTATTGCGCTCATTCCGAGGAATTCTCGATGATATCCAAACAGAGGATTTAGAGAAATAGGAATGGGGCAACGATCATTATCTTTTGTCTGTTGTGCTTGTTGGATGTTCTTGTAATATAACCTTGGCGAATACTTGCTTTGTTAGGTATGTATGGAGGAGGTTTTGGGAAGCTTGTTGACTATTGCATTCATAGGTTATACCTTTTTGTGTTTTGGTCCGAGGTGTTTGAAACTTCTAAAGTGCATCCTAGCAAGGTTTTTGTATGTCAGGTGTGAACAAGGATACTCCTATCTATTTGTCAAGTCAAAGTCCATCACATTGGGTACAACGCCATCCTAGTTCTCCATACCTTGATGCATTGTACCATGTGTGTTATCCAACATAAGGAAATTGGCCCTTTGAAAATCCCAACTCCTCAGAAAGTAATCATCATCATTTGTATATTCATCATCTTGTGTCTTGTTGAAATGACTTCTTCTCTTTCATCCCTTCTTTCTTATCACGCTAACAAGGTACTATGATAATTGATCATCATCATCATCATCATCATCATCGATCATGCATCCATAAATCATTAGCATATTGCATCAACATATCATACAAGAAACACATGCATTGCATTTTCATCATCATATAAACATGTTATTATAAGCATTCTTCATAGATTAGCACATCCCTTTCTCATTACATTGCATCCATTTTTTTCATCACATTGCATTTATCACATAAATCATCACATAACATTCATTTGCATAAACATTTCATAACCATTTCACATTACCACTTACTGCATAATCATACATAATAGGTACATAAGCATTATAGATAACCCATTGCATACATACTCGTATAACATCATAAAGTCATCTCACACATTACATTCATTTTGCATAAAGCACCATCGTACAACTTTAAATTAACATATCATTTCATATATCGTATCACATCACATTAAATGCATCACATACATTACATTATCATTTAATATGTTTAGGATAATAATATTTGTTATTCTAAGCATCTTAAAAAACCATCTCATTTGCATCATATAAAACACGACCATTGCATTTACATTGCATCATATTGTCCACTAATCATCCATATCATCTCATAAATAGCATCACAATCATTTTTTAACATGTCATTGCATAAATTATTCCACATCATTATAGGCATAAATAGAAAAATAAAAAAATCTATTACATGCAAAGCGTACATCCATCCATAATCATTTCATTTTATAAGCATAATTCGCATATCATTTTGCGTGTACACCATAGATCATTTCCATATCATTTTGCATATTGCATATCATTTTAAATCATCATATAGACTACAGCATCATTACACATCACATAAATACATCTACATATCATAAGTCAAGCACATAATATAGATTCGTTAGGTCATAATCATTACATAATGCATATATCATCGGAAATAACTGCATCCATAAATACATCATATAACACCATAACATCATTGCACAGCATATAGAAGTAGAATCATCCATACATGCATAAATAAATGACACACATCACATCACATCGTATCAAAATCACCATCTCATATATATATCATCATCGGATAACTCTCATAGTACAAAATAATTGGATCACTGTACATGTATGTCAATCAATACAAAAAGGCCCATTGGGCTATGAAAAAGGAGCCCATAAGGCACAAAACAAAATGATATCATCTCGATCAAAAAGAGGCCTCACCATCCTATCTGTTGCCCTCGCCCCTGTCACCATGACCCTCTGCTGGTCTGAAACTAGTCCACTATGAGTACTCTGGGACCCGTGTTGCTCTAGGTACGGCCTCGTGATAATGCATATGGTAATACTCGGCCTCTCAGATGGCCTCCCAATAGGACCAAATGGACACTGTACCTTGAGAGGAGGAGGTTGCCATGCTCTCCAATTGTTGTCTCCGGCCTAGCTCTATGGTTGCCTGTAACTCTGTAGCCTATCTCTGCAGTATGGCCTAGTCCCTTTCGGCCCTAATCTGATCTCTCTCAGTCCTAGCCTGATCCCTCTTAGTTGTCACGGTCTGGACCTGGGCCTGCAACTGCGCAATCAAGGCATCTCGAGGATCCACCTACCCTGTTGGCTTCCCTATTGGTTGTGGTTGTGGAGGTTGTACTTGAGGCTGATCCTCACCCCTAGCCTATGGTGGTGCACCTACTTGCCCCTGTTTCCCAGCCAGCACTTGCTACTGATCCTGCATTTGTATGTCACCTTGACCTAGCTAAACCGGCTGAGCTGGCTAAACTGGAGGCCTAGTCGACTAATCCTATCATGCACCATCCCTCCGTCCTCATCCTCCCCCTCTGCCTCTCACCCTCCACCGATCGAGGACTACTCCTAGAACTATCAAATGTAGGGGAGGCCAGAACCAATCCCTGTAGGCCTGTGTGACACCCAGATCTGTAGGCCCCTGATCATAAGCCCATGGCCGACCAATCCCTGTAGGCCTGTGTGACACCCAGATCTGTAGGCCCCTGATCATAAGCCCATGGCCGAGCCACCAACTGTCTAAAACTATCCACGGCCTCAGAGGTAGGAATGTACCACCCCCATGAAACCTGTGACATGGTGCGGGAAAATACGGCCTCATAATCATCGTCTGGTAAACCTTGAGGCTCATCGAACTGGTGTTGCACGTGCCTGGGTAGATATCTCTCTATCATAGTGTGCTCTCACCCCTGCATGAAGTGGTCCTAGTGGGCATAGAAAATCTGATGTACATTGTCGGCCCATCCAAACTGACCAAGGTACGGATGCCATATGAACACTTGCATCTCATATAGGACCCTCCTCCAATAGGGAATCATGTGCTCGCTTGTGTGTGTGAAGGACACACCACCTCTATAGTGTCATATAAGGGGATCGTCACGCCCCATCGAAACTACAACAAATCGTAGTTGAAGGACAACAATATGCTCCCACGTCCATACATGGAGAAGAGTGACACCTGCTCTGAGTGCTCTGCCATCCAGGTAGATGTACTCATGAAGATCTTTGTACAAGGCTGTAAGAAGAACCGGCCCCCGAGCAAAATGAGTAGGTCTATCATGCATCACCATGCACTCCCAGCAAAGTCCCCAACTTGGATTGAAGTACCGACCTCGTCGATCTAGGGCAATGAGACCTGAAATAATTGCCGCAACAACCAAGCAGAAAGGAGGGTCCAAATCCCTATGACACTCAAGCTTGATCTACCCCTCGCAAATGACAATGTCCTCTATGGAAAGGACTGTGTGATAGGCATTCCGCCCCTCATCTATATCAAAAATGACAAGCCAACCATGAATCGGCAATCTCAAGATGCGCCAAACATCCTCCAAGGTGACAATGGCCTCATCGATGGGAAGATGGAAAGAGGAGGTCTTGTTGTGCCATCTTTCGACAAGCGTTAACATCATCCCAAGGTGGGTGTGAATGGGCACTGCATAGGTGATGTACCACAATCCCATGTCTTGTAGTCAATCTTGATCTTTGTCACTTAGGTTTCGCAAGTAACTGAAGAGATCCCGCGACCTGTATTCTCAGGAATAGAGCTCACTCGCCCCATCCTACATCAAGAAGGGTCATCATGTTAAAAATTTTGAAAAAAAATTTGTCGGGCGTCCAAGAAACCACTCCAGCATCGCAATCCATGAAGGCATCGCAATTTTATTTTTATCAAATTATGACACTAGGGCACAAAATTCCAAAAGCACACCACTGCGGTGCACTTTCCTTCTGAGCTGTGTAGTTTGAAAAGATTCCTATCATTAGCGTACCATCGTGTCGCACTTTGGAAATGACCCCACCGGCCATGATCTCAGCGTCAAAGTTTGGAATTTGTTTTCAAACTCCAAACTCCACCGCCACGGTGCAATTTGACACTAAGTGACGCAGTTTGATTTTTGAGTGGTGCTATATAGCGTTGTTGTAGAAGGATTGACTTTGAAAGCATTAAATGAAAGTTAAAAACAAAAAAATAAAGCTCAAGTGAGGATCACTTACCAATGCCCCAATGTCGGGTGGCCACTGGTACATCCAAATTCGGTCAGAAATGTGCATCAGAAGTTGTCATTGTGCCATATCGTTAGGAGGTCAGAGCTCAAATCTTAGGGTTGCTAGATGGTTGTGTGAAAATGAATTGAAAGTGACCCCTCAGAGCCTTTTTAAGCTTGAAAATTAGGGTTTTTTCACCCTAATTGGCTATCCTGCTAGGATTTTCGACCCTTCACCCTGTTTTTGTCCAATTGAGGCCTATTTTACATCATTTTATTGCGTTTAGACACATTTTTGGCCTCCTGGAGCCTTTTTGGACTCATTGACACCTTTGTCCTTTTTTTCAGCGATCGCCCCAAATTGAAATTTTCTATCCAATCTCCCTCAAGGGGCAATATATTGGCATAAGTTTTCTCTCGGCTTCTGGCAGCAAGTAAGTGGCTCTTTAAAAATGAAATTTTTTTTACTTTGATCGAGTAGTTTATTCTTTGAACCAATACAACAAGTGCATTGCTTCAAAGTGTTCTGTAGACACATAAAATACCGATTGACATTACACATCTGATTCTGATTACTAATACCATTTCATCATAAATTATCCCTTGGTCTAACCATTTAATTAAATTTCCTTATCTGATTAAATTCATCAATATTCCTCTCTAAATTAAATAAACCAATTATCTAATTAAGTCACCTCTTTCTCGATAATTTCAAATTAACGCCTTGATCTAATTATCCTATTTAATTAAATAATTTATTTTATTTTATTAAATCTCTGGGCCTTCTATTCTGCCAAATAAATTAAAACTTTATTTAGCTTAATCTAACATCATCTCTTTTAATTAAATAAATCAAAATCTTTATTTAATTAATCTCTTATCACATTCCTCTCATATTTGATTTAAATAAATCCACAAATTTAAGTCAAATAGGTCACATCATTCAACCCCTTCATTAAATTAATTAACTTGGATTAATTTAATCTCATTTCATGTCCCATCCTCCAGCTTTTACCATTTCAGACATGAAAATAGATTTACCGATTTGATAAAATCTTATTTTCCTCAACAAGGCATCTTTTAAGGAATATTCTCCAAGCTCTAAACTAAAATCTAAGTTGACATGTGTACATCCAACAAGGCATTTACTTCTACATGTCCCTGCTTGAGCCAAGTATATTCAATGCATTCTCTTTCTTCCCCTCTCTATGTCATTTCAACAAATTCAAAATTCAAAAATAGGCATTTATTGGCACAATCCTCAAAACTTGCACATCCTCCATCCACTCATAGGTTGACAAGTGGCATCTTGCCATTGGTTGAATGTTAGTCTCACATTGCTCTATTTTGGACATCCATCCATCAATCTCATCTATAAATAAGAGGCTAATCTCCTCATTTGAGGATCCACAATTTGAGTAAACTTACTATGCTCAAATCATTAGCCAATTCCATCCATTTTCATTGAATCTTAGCTAGGTTATGCAGATTTTTCCATTGGAGCATTCATCAAGCATGAACAAAGTGGATCAATTATCATCATACACCAATCTTGCATCATAGGAATTGGGAAAGGGCCAATTTTCACATCAAATTGGCACCAATTCCCCCATGGGATCATGAGTTTGCTAGTTTAATTAGGATTCAATCTCTTTTATTATCATTTCATTGTATTCTTCATTTCTTTTCCTAATTTGAACTTTGTAAATGGATTCCATGGGGAATCCTTGTTCTCGCTTGCATTTCACAATCTAATGTGTTTGTTCTTACTATTTTGTAGGTATTTGGATTGGCATTCACACAATATTATTAGTATGAGAATGTTAACTTGGTTCTATTCATTTGTATATCGAATGTATTCATACTTGATTCAATTTAGGGGTGCTACTTCTAATAGTGGTTTACAATCTCAGAGAACGACTTAGCTAAAATCACATATTTTTGTGAAAATATAATATTTAAGCCTTAAAATTTCACTAAGGGATTCCACTGAAGAGGGTTTAATTCAAACCAATTTTAGATCAAACCTTCTTTGAGATAGAACCTCGCTAGTTTTAAACCATACCTATAAATGCGTCTCCTTTACACCTATCAAAATGCTGATAAAAAATCACTTTTGATTTAGATTTTTGGGGATCAAATGAATTCATTTAAAATTTATTTCAAATGATTATGGTATTCCTTATAACAAGCTATCCAATGAATATAATTTTAATATGTTTTGTTTTTGTTATGTATTTGTTTTTTAAGTTTTATTAAACATAGATTTTTCATGGAAAATGAATTTCTTTGTTCTTCACATGTGGAAAATAGAAGATTATAAAAAAAATGGAAAAAATATGAGTGCACCAAATATTGAAGTTTTGATCCAAACAAAAATTAAATTTTACAGATGCTATACAAAATACCAGTAACTCCAAATTTGGTATCCTGCCAACTTTGAAATTTCATTAAAGAAAAATATTCAATAAAAACTATCTTAACCAAGTGGGCACCAGAGATATCAGAGTTACAACCAAATTCCAAAAGAATTAAATTTTATCCTCAAAGGAAAAAAAGTTATGCATTATAATGTGTGCTACTTTTAAAGCATTTTCAAAAACTCCCATTTCTAGGATGGAAAAAAGAAGTGCACTGATCTCAAATTAAAAAAAAAAATATTTTGTGAATCTACACAAAAAACTTGATGAGGCTTTAGCTTGCACCATCTTCAAATTCCCACGTGCTGTTTGCCATAGGTGCCCAATGCAATATCAGTTAAAATAATGAACCTTCATTGTCCAGCTTTGGCCAAAAATTGTAAACCACCATTATGGGATCAAATCTCTTAGGATATAAATATATATGTACATATACATATGTATATGAGATATAGCATTAATGCTATTTATCGGAATACATATATATATATATATGTATATGTACATATATAAATGTATGAGGCTACATATATTAAATGTGTGTGTATTTATATGTAATATCAATGTGAATACTCGATCGTCACAAATATAAGTATATATACTTGTAATTCAACATATAGTATTACACTAACATATATTTATACAATGATGAAACATGTATATATACGCTATGAGCATATATTGTGGTGAATATAAACCCAAGAGTGGATTTATGTGAGTATTTATTTATATTATTAATGATACTATATTATATATGTGAAGCACTTGAAATACTTCCATAAGTGCTTTGATTATGTTAAGGCACATGTATACCACCTTGGCACTGGAAGCATCTCATGGTAATGCATGTAGCTATTTGAAAACAACAAGAAATGATAATAGAGACTAGTGCTAAGTGACAAACAAGGTGCAACTCTAAAGACTAATTTATATATTTGATATGCAAGATATTAAAGGCCGAACCATCGAAGCATTTCCTATAAACTTTAAATACTGAAAGACAGCGCATGAAATGAATTAGGCGTAACAAGTAAGTCTTATAAGACTTAGTCTAACGTAACCAAGAAACGTGAGAATATCAAACTTGTTGTGTAATATGTTTTAAATGCTTGAGAAAGAAAGAGTTTGACTTAGTCGATGCATGAGATTAAATACATTTAACTTAGTAAACTGTATTTACTTTGGACGCCTCATCAATGAATTGAATATCAACTGCAAAGTAAATATAATTGATGAATGATAGGAAAGGATTCTCCAAGTTGATGAATTGGTCAAACTGATTTATGGGGAGAATCGACTCATCTTAGACTAATTCGACATGAGCTAAGCAGTGCACATTTGATATTCATTGATTCAACAAGTGGAAACCATACCAATTTTGTAGGAGGTTTATGATTACTTTGGCACCACCTTATGAATCCTATTTTTTTGTAGATGTTCATTGTGAAGGAAATATGAATTACACCTTTTTTATCATGCGCTAATTTGAAATGGTCTCATATTGTTGTCAACAAGTGAGGTCAACTTGTAGCTTTGTTTAGCTGAGTATGTTCTTATTTGTGTGCCACCTTTTAGCTAATTTTAGGTGAGTTGATATGCATGGATTTTGTTGTCCAAACTCATGGATTTTCTGTAGGCTATCTATTGTATAAATAGTAAGATTAAGCTCTCATTTGGGACGCGTTCCTTAAGCAATTTTCTGCATTCTATCTACATTTCTTATATGCATTATTTTTCCATATATTGAGAGAGAGTTATGAGCATTGGTGAGAATATTTTATCATATTGAGAGAATTATTTTATTAACTTGTGAGATAGAGGTTATTGTGACTTTGTTTGAGAGATCAAAACTAAGCTAGTTGTTGTTTTATATTACAGCCAGTCAATTGGATAGCGTATTACAGGCATGTGGATATTCTTCCTTTATTTGTCTTAGCTTTTGAAAGATTGTTTCATGATTGCTTTAACTAGTCTATTGTGAATACTTGCATTTAGGGAAAAATAGTATTTGCTTTGAAAGAAAGTAGAAGTTGTTTATACTGTTTGTGAAGTTCTTGTAAATACTCCATAATAGGAGGGACTATTTTTCATAGGTATTAATGTACTAGATATGATTAAATAGGGGTAGCTTAAGGGTTACTCATAGCTAGATATTTGATTATGCCAGTTTGCTAGTGGGTTACTCCTGGGATTGTTGTTCGTTGAAGCGAGGGAGCTTGTACTTTTTGTTAATGAGTAGAGATACCCTTGAGTTTGTATAAAAGGTGATAGGTTAATCCTTGGGTTTAGCTTACCCATGGGATGGATTACCTATGCATAGATTATAGTGGCCTTAAGTCTAAATGAGCTTAAGAAGTGTAGGTGAATAGTTGATCTTCACTTGAAGTACTGAGTGATAACACTTTGGCCAAAGTAGTGTGATTACCTTTGGCTCCACTATTAGTTCACCATGTCCATGTAGTACATGCTAGTTACCGAGTGTAGTGTTATAAACTCTAGTCATGTAGGGCACAACACTAAGCTAAGTGTGGTTTTTCATATGGGGTTACCCAACCAAGCTCTTCGTTGAAGGGTAGGGCCATCTATCATTGATAGATGTGTTGGGGATCACATATGAGTTTGTGGTTGGCAAAAAAGTGCTTGAGTGGTGCTTCTCCTCCTCAACAGGTGACAAAAGATCAAGGTTTTGAAAGGAGGATTCCTTGACCATATTTATCTATTGCTTTGAAGCTTGGTTGAGCTATGTATGTAATTGTGTACATTCTTGTAATATTATAAATTATGAAATTACAAAGGAATACAATGGAAGTTTTGAAATAAGTGTTATTTCATTTGTGCATGTAATTTATATTATGGAAAGAAAAAATTGTATTGCTATGTTTTGGCATCATGGTTTATCACTTGAGGTGAAAACATTGGAAATTTTACTGTGAAGAACATCGGGGTTGTTACATGTGGTATCAGAGTTACCAGGTTCAGCTCTGGAACCTATGAGCTCATTATGTTTTGTTATGTGAACCTTATTGGAAGATAATGGTAGAAAATTTCTTGTGCCAAGGTGGCAAGTGGAAAGAACAAAAGGAATATGAGATTTTTGGAAACTTGTTTAAGTTTGGGACTAGATAGGAGTCATCCCTGAAGTGGAAACCCCTAAACCAACAACTTATTATTATATTCCCTTGGATTGCAAAAGATTATGCAATTGGGTTATGTAGGAAGGTTAGGAAGAATAACCAATATATACCTTCACCCTACTAGATAGCTATAAAACTTTGAGGGATAGAGAGGATTGGAAGAATCTCCCTTATTGATAGCAACCTATAGTTGTAAGTAGTCAAGGATTCTTGGATTTAGTAAGAATACTTTGAATCTGTGAGTATGCATTGTTGGAATAATTTGGATCAAAGTAGAAAAAGGAAATGAAGGAGGTATCCAAGAGGTTGCAGAGCTCTTGACTTGAATATAATCTTTGTGCAAGGTTAGGAACTTGTAAGAAAGCAGATAGTACCTTAGGAATAAGGGAAAAGACTAGAGAGGTCAAAAATGAAGTAATCAATGAAGTGGACATGATTCCACCAACCAATATTGACGAGATCAATATGGAGATTTGATTAAGATGAGAGAAAGAAACCAAACAACCTTGGTATCTCTAAAGGTTAAGAGAGAATAAGTTACCAAGAATTGAGACAAAGTCACTTGGATAGGTGATTACGAGAAAGAAACTTGAAAAGGTAAATTGGATTGGTCTGGCAAAGGTTTGGATAGTACATAGATTGGTTAGAGTGTAAATTGAACTCATCAATGTGTCAAACAAAAAACCAACATATGTTTAGAAGTTCCAAAAGGAAATGGAATACAATGGGAAACTATGTGTCAGAACTATTGAAATAGTAAGGGAAAATTCTTTAAGTTGAAAAGTACATCAACAAAAGAGGCTTTGTGGGTATGGATATTCCTCCACAAAAAGGATATTGGAAAGAGAATTGGATTATTAGAGTGTCTCTTAACTTGTAAATTATCTAATTATTCATTAGATCTCCTTGTTGGTGATCCAAAATGTTGAATCTACGAGATTAGAAATCAACGATGAATCTAACTTTGGGAAAAGTTATATTCAAGGTATGCCATGGAGGCAATAAAAGGCAATAGAAAGCCAACATCGAGGAGTGTTTAATCATTTGAGAAAGAAAATGTTGCTAGGATTTCAACTTTGAGTTGATCGAATGTCATGGAAACATAAAGGGGGGAAGAAAGAGAGTGGATTGACTCGGATTAAGTACCCCACCCAATGAAAAATTGTAAATATATTTTTGATTTGGAAGAACTTTTGACTTCTTTGTAATATGTTATGTCAATTAAGTCATGTATTTCATGACCAAAAGGATAAGGTATTAGAAATTTTTGGAGAAAAATAGTGGAAAGGTCAAGGGTTTTGACCTATTAACACACGACACCTTGTATATATTTGATTGTAAAATTCAATTGTTATTATCTTTGATGCGTTAGGAAAGGATGGTCAGATAACTTTATCGTGAAAGGGAAGATCATTTCCTATGGGATTGGCAAGGGAAGATCTAGATTACTTGTGATATGGAAGAAAGTGTCCATTTACTCCTAGATATCTTATATGGGGATTTAGATAATGATGTAATTTCTATACATAGGTAGTAATACTACATATTGTGAAATATATCCATGTCATGAAGTGACTTGACACTGTAGCTTAATATGCTAAGGGAACCTTGGGAATGATAGGGTTAGCATTGCAAAAGTAAGGATATGAAAGATATGATGTGACGTGATGTGAACCACATCAAGTATCTTTATTGGGATGATCATTTGATCATACTTAATACTCAAATGAAACCCTAGGTTGAGGATAACCTATATGGGATGAGAAGTTCATTTGATTAAAGAGTGAAAACTCAGGTCAAGTTTTACCTATTGAGTTGGTAAATGTACTCGACTACTCATTGATACCCATACGTTGGGAATAACTTACTTAGTTGGGTTGTACACTTGGTCTTGATTGGAACATATAGGGTTAGATTAGCCTATATTTAATTGAACTAGTCATTGATTGATGACCTTATCCTAGGATTAGGGTATATTGTGGTTGAGACTCACCTATGTGATTAAGTGAATCACTTGAGCTAAAGAGGAATGTTTGTGCTTGGTAATTAGGTATACAATAAAATTTGATATCTTTTAGGAACCAACATGATTGAACAAGGATTAATACTTGAAATTAGTATCGATGCTCATTAGAAAAGATAGATTGAGTTGATTTTTTTTTTAAATTATAGAAATGACCCAAGGACGGAAGAAATCCTGCAAGTTGTGGATGTCCTAAGATAAAGGAGATTTATCTCTGCAAGTGTGTAACCATTATTAGTTGGGAATTAAATGTGGCATGATTCCACAAAATAGGTTTTCACTTAGTCAAAGAATCTAGACTATTATGGGATGAAAAAGAACCTATGTACCCAAAATTTTGGAGAATTAAGGAATGAAACAAGCAAATTAATGTCAGAGTTAGGACATTGGAATGAAAAAATTATTTGTCATGATGAGGAACCCTGTAATCTAGAAAAGCGGGAGTAAGATGTTCCACGTAATGTGGCAAGATAATGTCTAGTGTGTTAGGAAATAAAGATAGGATGTCATAATTGGCAAGACATGTGTACTCTCTTGAGATTCCAGAGGGGGAGTGATTGAACACAAGATAGTCTAACCTATCTATGTCGGTGAAACTGACATAATGTTGTGGTGGACAAACTCACCAACGTAACCAACGTTGGTTGGAAAAATTGATTTATGGGATTTTTGGTCCTAAATAATATATTTTGTGAGGTAGTTGTTTAGTATTCCTGAGGAGGTTGTCTCAATTGTGAATGAGAAAATAATGATAAGGTTGTGTGGGCCATGATCATACTACGAGATATTCAAATAAGCGAATGCACAATATATTATTGTAACTGAATAGGCAAAAGTGGAAAACAAAATCTTGAATGATTTGTTGAATACTTATAAACTTCTAACATTGAGGTTTGATCCATTATATGGAAAGGAAGGTTGGAAGCTCTATCAGGTTGAAATAGGCTAAGAAATAGGGTTAACCTTAGACTTGATAGATTGTCAAAAAGGAGTAATAGATTGAAGAGATCAATGAAACTTTGTCGATACAAAGCTTAAGTATGAAGCAACATCAGAATTGATAGATGTCCAAGAGAAAAGATGTGCTCAAGACAGAAAAGTGGTCAAGAGTATTCCTTTTGGTTAAAGAAAATAGATAAGTAGGTGATGGACGGACTCGTCTTCTAAGTTGTCCAAGGTGTAAATACCAAAGAAAAGGAAGGCACCCACAATGCAGTGTACAATGCACCAACATTCCTTATCAATTTGGATTACATTAGGGATAAATTCATTAGCCAATGAGAGTGTGCTTTCCAGTCACTATAGTATAGGTTTCATCTGGTATATAGATACTATTTTGCATGAGATGTGCATATGAGGAATGGTGATTACCATGCGTAAGCTCTTTAAGAGAGAGTACATATGTGTGAGGCATACAAGTTTTTCCTATGTGATAGCAAGGACACTCAATGCAAGGTCCGAGAGGGACAAGGTTGCAAGGAGGGATGCTACATAGGATGAATTTTTTATAAATCTTAATTATTTTGAGAATGGTAATTAAAAAAAATATTTGATTTTATCTAGATGTTAAAGTGTTTTAAATCATAAGGGACGATGATTCACAAGGGGGGAAGTATGTTACACCCCAATTGTGTAATTACTATTTACTATTACTATGTAAGGTAAAATGTGAATGTAATTTGAATTCCAAAGATGAATAAATTGTGCTTGCACTTTGTTATCAAAATAATTATGAATAAATGCTATCTCATTTAAATGATATGTGAAATGAATGGTTATTGACTTAATATTCTAAATATGAGATTTATTATTTGTAATGCATATTTTTTTGAATAGTTGACTACCTTAGGCATATGTTAGTGGACGTTGGTTTATGTTCAATCCTCCAAGCGGAGGGGAAGTATCACTCATGAGAAGATCTTGGTCGAGTAACTAGTAACGTAACCTATCTGAGCTTTCACACACTCACAGTAGAAAGGTTGAGTCTAGAAATAGTGTTGGGGAAATGGTAAGTCATCCTTAGTAAAGGTCTTGATTACTGATGAATGCATGCTTGGGTGATATTTGTATGTTTGAGCTTGTGATTTCTTCCTTATGTGTTATGCTTGTTTGTGTGGTTGAATGAGTATTTGGGATATATGCATATATGCATATATATATATATATATGTATGTTGACATACGTGTATGTCAGATATAATGGGATATCCATACGAGTACATATATGCATATATGTGTATAAATGTGCTATAATGGATATAGTCACTTGGTCATAATCATTTGGATATTGAACAGATCAGTTGACTATCATGTTGTTATAGAATATATATATGTTTGTATATATGTACAAATACACACATAAGCGTAAAATCTTAATAGAGAAGTGTGTGTGTGTGTGTGTGTGTATATAATATATTATTAGTATGATAATGTTAACTTGGTTGTATTCATTTATATATAGAATGTATACATACTTGATTGACTTGGAGTATAAATATATATATGTACATATACATATGTATAT
>VDFB02210719.1:0-18375 GCA_007258455.2 Sequoia sempervirens | reverse complement strand
CTATATTGGTTTGCTATGTTTGGTTTTGGTGGTGGTGGTGGAGGATTCAAAATGGTGTGAGATGTTGTGATGAGAGGTGTTGTTGGATTGATTTGTGTGGTGGATGGTGCCGTTGATATGATAGGTCCTTGGGAGACCACATTTTTAGGTATTTGGGGTATTGTAGATGATGTGTTGATTGCTTGTGTTGTTTGAATTGTTGCCACTTATTGTTGCGATATCAATGGTATGATTGGAGGATTCGGTACGATGGATTGATTTACAATTGGGGGATTGTTTTGATTTTGTTGATTGAGGATTGGTAAAGTGGGTTTCCCTAAACCGAGGATTGGTGCGGATGTTAGTGGTAGAGGTGGAAATGGTGGGAAAATGGGTGGTGTATTCCCTTGAGTAAATGATGATGATGAGGGGTCAAAGATTCCCCTTTGTCCAAATAATCCACTCTCTCCTTGTGAAGTCATGGGAAGAGAGACTTGTGTGTTAAGAGGATATGTCGGTATCGCAAAGAAATGGGATGGATTGTTGGTGTCATGAAAGACAAAGGGAACATATGGGTGTTTTGGATCTAATGGGATGGATTGAACCAAAATGGTGTTTGCATCCAAGTCTTGGTTGTTTACAAGGGGATGTGTTTGAAGATCATGAAGCGATGAGCTCCCCTTGTTGACAATAGGTTGAGTTGGAGCAAGAGATGATGTGGGTTGTGGGATGGTTTGAGTGATGCTTTGAAAAGAGGGTGTGAATGAGACTAGTGGCATAATCCCAAGAGGTTTCTCCACAATAGTGCTTACATCAAAATTAGAAGGGAGTTTAGCCCCTTCTTTTTCCATTTCTAGCATGTATTGTGAAGGATTAAGTTTCATCATGGCATTGACAATTTTGTGAGTCTCGGGATTTTGGACCATTTCTATGATTTCATCTTGAGTCATTCCTAGGACATTGTTGGTGATGTCCTCCACTTGGCCACCTTCCTCTTGAGGATCTTGTGATATTAGAGGAAGATTGGGTTCGGGATTGCTAGATCCAATGAGATTGATTTCAGGAGTGGTTTGACTCAAGTCACTTGAAGTAGATGTTTCTTTGTTCTTTTCCATGTTCTTCTTGTGTTGCTTGATCTAGTTTGGACTATAAAATAAGGATCAATTTTCAGGAATGTGGGAGGTGAACCTCTAACCCCTTGGATTGATCTAAACTTTAGGTACAAAAAATAAAGTCTAAGATTTTAAGGATCAAAGGATGGTGATGAAATAATGAAAGATGAATGATTTGTGGATGATTGAACTCTTAGGAACCTCGAAGGAGATACTAGAATTTAGGACTTTTGGATTTTTGATGTTGGATTTGATTTTGGATATTGACTTTGATTTGGTTTGGATTTGATTTTGATTTGATTTTGGATTTGATAATGAACTCATAAACTCCAAGAGGTTAGATGTTGTCTTGGAATAAATTTTTCCACAAGGTGATAATTAAACTAAGTGTATGAAGAAGGATGCATCCACACACACCTAGTCAAACAAGATGATTTTGATTTGATTCAAAGGATTTTCCCAACGTCTAGTATGAAGGATTTTTCCAAGATTCTAAGAGTTGTTTGTGAGATGATTTTGATTGATGTTTGAGGATGAATGAGAGTCTTGATCTTGATCCTAAGTGAGCGTAGAGAGAATTTTGTTTACAAGACCTCGATATTGAAGAACATGCTATACTTCCTATGTGAAAAACTCAAACCTTTGAAAAATTCTTGGATTTTGACAATAGTAGATGAATACAAATTGGGATTGTTCTTTGAAGCATGTTTGTAGAAGTTGAAGGTCTACCAATCTCTCTCTAAATTTGTAAAGTGTTGAGAGATGTTTCTTGAGAGCTCTTGGACTAAGACTTTTAGACTTTGGTTTTCGGATTTTGATCTTTTGGGAAATCATTTGGAACAACACATGTGTGGGGTTCAATTATTTCTTATCTTTGCTTAATGAATTATTTTTACCACACACTTTCTTGCCTTAGCTTTTCAAACTAAATGTCTAATGTCCCAATTTCTTCTCATCCCATAAGGTCCATTATGTGGAAATCAAGGAAATGAAGGCAATAGTCTCCTAATGTTGACTTTAGTGAGAGAAAATTGAGATATAAATTCAAATGCTTAGAAGCCTCTAAGGATAATCCCTAGGGCAATCAATAGTACTTGGATTTTTTCAAAGGTATTTTCTCCTCCTAAAGGGTTTGGAATTTTGAGGATTTTGTTGAATGTTTGTTTTTCAATGTTTTAGATCCAAGCAAAGTGTTTTGATTCCAAAATGATGCACAACCCTAGGATAGAAAGAGACAATATTTGTTGAATTTCACTTTCGATAAATCTAACTATGCTTATTCCAAGTGATGATTAGAAGTTTGACCACACCGCTCCCTCCATGACACACACCACAAAGTCAGCTTGCTTGGCTTCATGAATCTCCCATGATCTAACTTTCATCTCTACTAAAACCACAAAAATGGGACAACTTTAGAACAACCTTTGCACCAAAAAAATAGTAAGGATTTTGGCCTCAAAACAAAATTCGGTTTCTAGTCGTATGATCTAGACATGGCACCTTTGAAGCATCCAACAAGCCACTAAAGACTTTAATCAATCCTACTAGGGGCGCTTATATTTTTAAGGTAGTACCCCATTCTGAAAGACATTGTATGACTAAGGCCTACATACCATGAGGACTTGACAGTTTAGTCTTATCCATTTGTATACCAGCCTGAGTGAAAAACTAGTTGGAGTCACCTTCAAATTGGTCTTAGGTAGGCCCCTCTAAAGGTAAAGAATAGTGACCAAACACATCCTTAGTTCGATAAATCTTTGTTTACGTGAACAAAGAGAGAAAACACGCCGACATACTCAACTCACACTCAATATTTTGTTTAATTTTAAAAATCCCAAATTGAAGTGTGGAGGCAATCTTTTAGACAACCTAATATCACCAAAAAACTTTTGATTCTCAAGATCACCGTGAAGCATGAGAGAAGTGCATACACCTTTTAAATGATATTAATTTGTAAAAAAGATTGCAAAACATGAAAAACACGTTCATTTTAACCCCAAAAGCAATAATGGATTCTTTTTATAACACCAAGATGAAGTGTGAAGTTTGCTTGTTCAATTTTTAGATCCAAAACCAACTCTAGTAAGTTCCTAAAGTTCTTTTTAACCTTTTGATTGTTCTTTTTAAAACCCAAAAGAAATTTATTTTGAGTCCTAAAACTTGAAGATAACAAAGCCTTAAAAATGGGATTATAATTACTCCCAAAGTGTTTAAAAACAGTTGTTTACAAATCATGAAATGATGTCATAAGAAAACTTCTCCTTGCTTCCTCCTTCCCTTCTTGATCACTTCAACCTACAAAAAATGATTAGCCTATAGAAAACAGAGCCATAAACAGGTTAGAAGTCAAAGGTAATCAAAATAAAAGAGCACATGTTGAATTATAATTAAAAATTGACCTCTTTCCCAACTCCAATAGTGCAATCTGTGAAGGCATCACAGTTTGAAGAAGTCCAACGGTGCTCTAGTGAAGTCAGCGTTGCTTTGTGGAAAAATAGAGACCGTGATTGTGTCGTTGTTTCACCAAGCGTCACTCTTTGAAGTTTGAAAGACCATTCCTTCAGGAAAATGACAGAAGCGTCACCCTTTGAAGCAGACACAATGTCGCTATATAGCGACGCTGGACTAATAGTGTCAATGTTTGTCTTTTGCAACATCGTTGTTTCCTGTAAACACAAAAAAAAAACAAACAAACAAAAATTTGACCAAAAAATGTGTTAATTTCTCAAGATTCGTGCTCCTTCTAGCACCAAATCTGAATGGTAGCTCTAGACTTGCTCAAACATAGACAAACAACACAATGTTAGTCAATAAACAAATCTAAACTAGCATTCCCCATGAGATTCATTCAAAGCACAATGAAAAAGAAATAAAGCAAAGAAACCAAATGAAAGCTATTTAAATCCTATTCAAATACTCAAACCCAACATCCCATGGGGGAATTGGTGCTACTTTGATGTGGAAAGTAGCCATTTCCCAATTCCTTGCAAGCTTTAATGATGAACAATGTGATCCTTGATGAAAATTCTCAATAACCTAGCTATGGTGATGAAATTCTATGAAGACTTGGATGAAAATGGATGAAATTTGCTTCAAATCTATAGATAGTGACTTTGCCTCAAGTTGTGGATTCAAAATCAATAAAAGAGGCCTCCATTTATAGGAAAGAAGGATGGAGGAATGCAAAACATGAAGGATGTGGGATTAAAGATGAACCAATAGCAATGCACCATTTGTCAATATGCTATTGAAGAGAGGTGGAACACATTTTGATGAATGTGCAAATAAATGCAATTTGGTGGAAATTTGAAATTTGAAAGATGGCTTGTAGAGGAAGATGTGGAAGAGGAGTTAATGCCACTTGGCCCAAGAAAATGGACTTGTAAGAGGCTTAAATGCCATGTTGGAGGACAAGTCCTTTTGGGAGGGAGATTTCAAAATGGAGGAATATTCCAAAGAGATGCCCTTTTGAAATAAAATAGAAGAATTTATAAATCAATTAAATTGATTTACATGTGCAAGTTGTAAAATCTAGAGGATTTGATGGATTAGAGTTAGAGTTAATATTGATTTAATTAACTTAGATGGAGATTAGTTGATTTGACACTTGGTTTAGATTTTTGAATTTATATTAAATCAAATGGGAGGAATAATGAACATTAGATTTAATTAAATAAAGTTTGATTTATTTAATTAAAAGGGATGATGTTAGATTTAATCAAATAAAGGTTAGTTTATTTAATTAAAGGAAGATTATGATTTAATCAAATAAAGAGATTTATTTAATTAAAAGAGGAATATTAGGATTAATCAAATAAAATGATTAAAAGAAGATAATAATTTAATCAAATAAAGTTGATTTATTTAATTAACAGAGGAATTATGATGAATTAATTAAATAAGGATTATTTAATTAATTGGTTAGTAAAGAAGTGATTTAGGGAGAATTGGTGTTAGTAAATTAGGATCAAGTGTGTGAGATCAATCAGTATAATTTACGTGTCTACACTAAGCTACATGAAATCCTTGTTGTAGTAGGTTGCAAGTATCTTGGTTGTGTCATAACAAATATAAGAATTGAATAAAGTATGTTGTTGAGTAGTGAAATTGCACAATTTAGAGTTTTATGCGTTGTCTGTGGATTTAGGCTACAAGATCAAATAGTTTGATACAACCCCCTAATCTTGAGTGCATCACTTTGAGTATGATTTATCTCGTCAATCTCAAATTTGGTGTTGGCTATGAATTGTATTAACTATGATAGATCAAATTTTATTTTTGAGAAGTGCCATTTTTGAAATAAACTAGATTATTTGTTCCCTTGATTTCAATTCTATTCTAAACTAATTGTATTTGGATTGGGATTCTTGATTAAGATAAATATGAGGACATCAAGAATAGGAATGGATTCAAGTGGCTTGTAGATTGTTAATAGGAGATAAAATTAGGAATTCTAAAATGAAACGTGGAATTGTGTAATGAATATTAGATTATAAATTGGATTACGAGATCAAGTTACTTTGGTTAAATCCGAGAGCACTTTGGTTATAGGTTTGTATAGCATGGAAGAATTATAGATCTAGAATAATAAGGTTAAATGTTAAATCTTAATTGAACTATTTTGGCTTGGCATTTAGGGTTTCAATGCTATTTTTGGGGATTCAATAAAAAATTTAGGGTTATCATTTTATATTTTGGGTTTCAATACAAAAATTAGGTTTATAGTTTTAAATTTGGGCTTTCAATACAAAATTAGGGTTTTAATACAAAATATAGGATTTATAATTTTATCAGATAGAAATTAAATACAAATCTTGAATGAAGGTTGTATAGCTAGAAAAAGAAGGGCAAATTGATAACATTGAGATTGTTGCTTGTCCATGATGGCGAGAAATCCCTCACAACCTTTGTCCAAAGGCCACATGGCACTATGGGGGTGACTAAACATCAACTTGGTCAACAACTTGATAGGTTGAAATTTTTAATGCAAGTGATAGGTTGGGTTTTGTTGAGCATATTTAGTAGCTCCTATAGAGAATAATAATCATAAACAAAGTCATTGAGAAAACTACTAATATTTAAAAAAAAACTTCATTTGAAGATGAATGAGGATTTTTAATTGTTAAAAAATAATAAAAAAATCACCTTCGAATGAAGGTTTACTTACATTAGAAGGTGATTTACGAGCTACCTTTGAACAAAGGTGTTTTCTAAATTTTTTCTTCTCATCCATACAAATTTTTAATGTCTCTCAAGTACGACACACTATTGTGGGTCTACCCACCAATAACTTTTAAATAATTTTTTTTTTTTAAAATTCAAAAGATGTATCACACTTCAAGATTCATTAACTACCTATTTAAAAAATAATAATTGAACTTCACTCTTTTGACAAAATTAAATTGATTAGTTTTTCTCTTTCTAAAATTGCATCAAAAATCATAATTAATTGTTTCCTTAATAAAAAAAAAAAAAATGTGTCACATCTATTCATCTCCTTTATTTATATATAGACCTTTTCGGAAGCTTTGCAGTGAAAATTTTCTTTCAGTCGAAGTTGAAGCCTGCAATATTCTCTCTGCAATGCAATTACGGCCGTCGTTTAAGCCCGAAACCCTCCACTCTGTCAACAGACGTAATTATAGATACCAATACCGAAAGCCAGCTGTCACATGTGGTTTGCCGTTGACGGAAATTTCAACCCGCCGTCTAATTTGCAGCTCGAGTTCAAACCCTTCTTAGGCGAATCATTTCCACATCGGCGAGATGGAGAAGCTTTACACCATTTTTGTAAAACCGCGTCCTGTAGACGGTAAAACCTTCAAACCCTTAAATAATCTTTTATATATTTGCATTTTATTTCTTTTCAAAGTATTGCGTTTAGAATTAAGGATTTTCTTTAACGAGATTATCAATTTCGAAATTGATATATCCCCTGTTTTTTTCTTGACTTCTTAACATATTTTAAAATTTTAGCAGCTATCTTTTTGAGAAAGAAATCTGTTAGGGCTACAGGGCGGTCATTTTTAAAAATTGTTGTACCTTCAATCTTTTTCTTGATTTTCAAGTTGTTATTAAAAATTTAGGAGCCATAACAGTGTGAAACAAATCTTTTTCAAGTCAGTCTGTGTCTTTCTTTATTTGGATTAATTGAGGGTAATTAAGAAAATCACCTGTCCTGGTCCAGTTCTTCAAAGGAAGAAGCCTCATTCCTACTCTCATTATATATCATCCACACTGAGGGTTAATTGAGGGTAACTACGAACATCACCTATCCTAATCCTAATCCGGCCCCATTCCTACACCCATTATATGTCCACATCAAGAGCTGCCTTATTGTAACGTTGCTATTTGAGTTCACATTGGTTTCTTTATGGATGCATCTTTTATTGCTACACCACAACCGTTTGGACTCCTCTGATTTTCATATCATATTAAAATTTTAGTAGCAGAAAATCTCTTTGGACAATTTAATGATTAGCCGATAGGCTATATATGGTGTGAGGTTTCACTTGAAACCTGTCTCACGCCGTCATACCTCTAAAACTTTCGATAAAACAGCTTATAGTTTCAGGGAAATAAAAATCTGATCGGCAAACAACTGACATCTTATATTTGGTGGACAGAGATAGTCACATCGATTTACTCTGGTAAAAAATCAATTTCAATTGCCGTCAAGTAGAATCCAATCTCCGAACAATAGAATCATATGTTCAAATCATATCTGATGTCCTCGCACACGCGTCAAAACAAATTTCAGTCGGTTGATCCCCACCGCTTTATTTTCTCTGCCATGTAACCAATCAATTCAATCCTTGCTGTATTGTTTGGCCCTAAAACCCGCAGGTTCGATTCGCAGACTGTTTCCTTCTAATTTTTTTCTCTTGAAGAATATCCTGGTGATAGGCACGGTTGCATTTGGATGTCCCCATGGAGGCAACGAGTGCTTGGAATGATACTCTTTATTTGTCTCTCTGTCTGCCGATCGAAACAATTTTCAATAAGTCCTTATGGCACTGCCAAAACCGTCTCTATATGTTTCATCTTCCACTTTTTAATAATTCAAAATTTTGCTTAAAATGAAAATCTTTAGTTAAGGGTCTTGTTAAAATCAAATGCTTAGAAATCTCTGTTCGCAATTGCTATATTATTTTATTTTATTTTTTGGCTTTGTTGTAGATAGGGTTTTAATCGATTTAATTGAAGGAGTTAGGGTTTTAATCCATTTGATTGTTATAAGCTTCTGCAGGAATTGACGGATTCAATCATACAATCCATGGGCTGGAACGCGAGGAAGTGAAGATCGTGGATGTAGATAAGCTTGAGACGATGTTTGGCCATGCGGCGTTGTACGAGTTCGATGTTTAGATGGGGAAGGCTATAATTCCTCTGAGACTATCCGAAGAAGTAAAATCATGGAAGTTTATGGAAGACTCTACGCAAGAAATAGGAGGAGAGCCTGAGAATGGGCTGATGAAAGAAACAGAGATATTTGCGCTGGTTTTATCCCCCTTTCAGCTGGCAGGGCCATTGGAATTGTGGATACATGATGCTGATCACATGCGCCAAGTTTCGTAGCAGTATGTGCACAATCTTGCAGCTAGAGGTTATAAGCTTTTGCAATCCATATTGTTTATAAAAGATATTTTATGTGTATAGAGAGAGAAAGGGCGTTCACCGATTCCGATGATCTCCTAACTCAGATTTTGTACCTTGAAATCTATTATGCTCTTCTATATTTCAAGGATTTATTTTTCTTGGTCAATTTGGGCGAGGGTATGGGTCATAGCTGTCTGAGATAAGCTTGGGTTGCCGTATGTTGTGGGGTAATCTTGGGCTACATTCTTTATATTTAATCTTTGGATCAAGCTTGAATATCTCTTTTTTAGATGACGCTTCAATGTGTTCATGACTGATGACAGTACAACTTCATCACATGTCCATTGAGATTATTCACCACCTGTTCTTTGTTATGGTGATGGCATTCTATTTTTTTTGAAAATGGGACTAGTATGTGTCTATTCTTTTGTTTCTTAATGCCTGAGTTCTATATTGATTTTTTCAACCTACAATAAAGGTATGTTTGTTCTGGTAGGAATGCAAGATTTCATTGAGAATACTTTTATACTTAGTTAATATACCTCATGTTTCATTGAAATAGGTAGTCACATTTTTTTTTCTCGACCTTACAAGTGTTCTCCATACCATTACACTATAGCCCGTTAGAATCCATGAGTTTACTTTTTATTTGTCTTCTAAATGCTTACCGTCAGTCTTCTAAATTCTTACTAGGGAAATCCCCAAAATGGTGACAACAATAATGAACTATGAACTACTCTAGTTATTTGATTATGGTTACACACTATCTACTTTGATTTGACACTATATCCCCTTAGAATCCAAAAATTTACTTCTAATTAGGCTTATGTCTGAAGGCTTACTGGGGAAAACCCCAAAATGGTGACAGTGTCAAGGAACTGTGAAGCTTTTGCTTTGTTGTTTCTATTTATTGTGAAAATCACATTTATGCCAGTGCAACGGAAGTAACTGGTTTGTGTAGAGGCGCAAAAGGTGAGCTGCTTTTAAAATTGTATTTTTTTTTTCTGTAAACGATAAGAAATTTGTCAATCTTTATTGGTGTTTGAGAATCTATGCCGCGCCATTGCTGGTTTTTTCTTTTTTCTTTTCTAATCAAGCTCTATATTGAGGTTTCTGATATGGGTTGTTAAAAAATTGGAATTGGACATTAGTAGAGATTATTTGTGTTATCTAAAAGATCTCTTTTTCTTTCATGTAGTAATCACGCAGGGTTAAATTTACTGGGAAGTGTCGAAATTAAAAAAAATAAAAATTAATTTATACATTTTTAATATGTGCAGTGCTAGATCTTCCTATTTCATAGAGAATTTGTAGTGGCTACAAGTGGCTACCATGATGGGAGTGATTGATTTGGAGAAGCATTTTGCATTTTATGGAACTTATCACAATAATAAAATTAATGTCCTCTTTCATACTATACTTGTGTGGTCAATTTTTTTTCACTAGGCTAGTGCTGGGGTCTTTCAATCCTGCTATTGGCTTCCTACCCTTCCCACCGGGGACTTTCCTCTTCCAAGAGTGCATGGTATTGAACTTGAGCTTTGTGACAGCTGTTGTATATGCTCTCTTTTAGTTATGTTGGATAAGAAAGCAGGTAAAATAGCAAGAGCTCTTTGCCTCATTTGCTTGGTTAGCAACAATGTTCTTGCTCAGAGATTGGGGTTTTCCTTAGCGTGGAAGGTAAGTTTATTTCTCAATCCTTGGATTTCTTTGTTTTGTTGGTTTTAAAAGTTAGTCTGTTTTCTTAAAGTAGAGTGGAAAATGTGGATTAGTTTTCCTTGTTCTGGAGGAACCTCCCCAGTGTATAACGATGGGCTCTATTTTCCATATTTTCAAGAACAATCGCAGTGAGTTGTTGGGCTTGTTTAGGAGTTGCATTCTGCTAATTTATATCAATGCAACATTGGGCTTCATTTTTTCCAAAATTCTGCAATTTCGAAATTGGGCCACAGTGTTATATATTTTTCTATATGAGCCTCTTATTTGTGAAACCAAGCTCCAATTGTGGTCTACCAACATTGGAAATGCTTGCAGTGCAAATAGGCTGCTTCTCTGCTCTTGTAAAGCTTGATGAGAAATCTTGAGCTTTCATTGGTAGGGTTTTTACGTGCTTAAGGGAAGCTGTTAAGGAAGGACTACTTATCTCAAGCCAGTTTTAGCTTCAACATTGAGGAGGAGATTAGAGGGATCATGATCCTCATGATTTTTGTAGTGAAATGCTGAATCTTTTTGTACGTAACATGCATAACAATGTTTAAACTAGTAGCAGCCAATGTAAGAAAATAAGATTTTTGTGTATCTAGGAGTAATTTATATTTAAGTTTGTTAGATTGAACAATGTTGGATTGTTTTTGGGCCTAGTAGTAGACAATGTAAGAAAATAAGATTTTTATGTATCTAGGAGTAATTTATATTTAAGTTTGTTAGATTAAATGATGTTGGATTGTTTTTGGGAAACTGTTAAGGCAGGACTACTTATCTCAAGCCAATTTTAGCTTCAACATTGAGGAGGAGATTAGAGGGATCATGATCCTCATGATTTTTGCAGTGAAATGTTGAATCTTTTTGTACATAACATGCATAACAATGTGGAAACTAGTGGCAGCCAATGTAAGAAAATAAGATTTTTACGTATCTAGGAGTAATTTATATTTAAGTTTGTTAGATTGAATGATGGCAATGAGATCAAATTTTCATTTGAAACCAGCAAGTGCACCACTAGGAGCAGATAAAAAAGATAAATCATATAAATGATAAAACATGTCTTATAAGTAGAATCCTATATCCATAAATGATGAAATGATTTATGTGTTATTTCATTCAGCTCTGCTGATTTTCTATAACTTTTAGTGATTCAAAAAAATTCTATTACCACTCAAAAGATACAATCAGATACTGCAATGAATTTGGACCTTTGCTATTGGCAAACAACAAGCTTACTACAAATAAGACCTACAAGCGCTATTCAATAATATATGGAAGGCCAACTATAAATTTTCAACTTGAAACAAAACTGAATTTACACAAGTCACTTGCAAATAATTGCAAAATCAAAATGCAAACAGTTGTCTATTTTTCTTATAGTTTGAGAATTGAAACAGAAAAATCTTTACACAGTTTCTCCTGGACTGAATTTATAAACCATTGTAACTAGGAAATATAAGCACATGGATGGGGACACTGATATCTGCATCTCCTGATAAGTATGGGGTATTGAATTATCCATGGTTTGTTCATCATGGTTGATGGTTGGGAATGAAATGCATTTTTTCGTTCATCTATAAGTATAACAATTAATATGGTAGCAATGTTGTAAATTTTAGAGTGATTAGGATGCAGAGCAAGGACCACCCTTCCTACCCTTTCACCTGTGGGGTGCTCTACCATGGGAAACTGTATATTCCACAACTTATTTGATGGTATCCCAAAATCCATCTACAACAATTTGGTTTGGTAATTGCTCGGTTACAGTTTTACACCTGCTAATCATGATCATATAATTTTTTAGAACACTTCCAAATTTACAAGAAAATGCCTGAAAATGCCTGAAACGATCAAGGATACCCATCTATGGAAGTATATGCGTAAGAAGATGAAAGGTGATTTAAGTGAATCATTTCACAATGTTGAGAATTATGTTGAAATGTCAAAGCATGATTATGCCAAGTCTTCCATTTCAGCCCCATTTGGTGAAATTCAATTTCATTTGTGTATTTTTTTCTTCACCAACATTTAGCATTCTTTTGTATTTAATATTTTTATATTTTTAAAAGGATTTTTGTTTGTTGTTATTTTTCTTTTTAAATAATAATGAATTTTTTAAGGTTTATTTAAAAATAAATTTATTTTGAAGAGTAAAATTTTGGATAATTGTCAAAATCTTTTTTTAATTATGAAACATGAATAAAATTCACGTTTGGACAGGAAAATGAATGTTGAGTGACCTATTTGTAAATGTTTAAGAAGAAAGAAATTCCTTTCATATTCATTAGTGACAAAAAATGCCGATGAGACTCTAATAGATACCATAGTTACAATAGCGAAGTCTTAAAGAAAATTGTAAGAGAAAAATTGATCAATCACAAGACAAACTAAAGGAACCATGTAAAATCAAGATTATAAAGAATCAATTGAAGCCTAGGTTGAAGATTTGGGTTGGATATCCATGCAATCAAACATCATAATGAAATATTGGAGTAAGAAGGCCTTGTCTCATAATGTCAAACAAAAGGGTTGGTAATATCATCATTGTCATTGCGAAAGGCCAATGCAAAACACACCAATGATTTGGTATTTTAAATTTGAATCTATTGCTTCTAGATTTGATTGTGTGGACTCTTTTTTTCATCAACGTTTCGGATCACACATAGTGAGCCATCATCAGGATGGAGAGTTGAAAAAGATTCAAATTCATATGGATTGTGGAAATCTAATTACATTGATTTTTTAAATTATTTTTCTTCTTCATAAAATGTAACTTAGACAAAGTCTTCCAAGTTTCTAGTTAGAACATAAGCCTTTTTGGATCCCAGTAATCACCAAAATAAAATGGCCTTCTACCACTAACCATTAGATTCCTAAGAGGAAGCTAATTCAATCCAAAAATGAACCTCTTTCTATTCAATTGAATTATTAGTTCAATGATGTAGAGAAAGAGAGTCATCCTACACATAACCACCATTCTCTACATGTAGAAAAAGAGAGTCATTATAGAGATAACCACCATCCTTTGCATGTAGAAAAACTCATGCTCCAACACTACTTGAATTACCCCTTGAAGTCCCATCGAAGTTAAATTTGGTGAAACCAACCAAGGCAGTGATCAAAACCTCCTTTTCCTTGTCCACTTGATTTTTTCAATTTCTCCAATATTTAACAAATTCTTAGTTCTATTTGATTGATTGCCTATTAACCCTTATAACATGATCATTGGATTCAAAGTTTTCATGATAGTTAAGATTTGAATTTGTTGCCTTAATCTTTTATGAAACACATATAATTTACCCAATAGATAGTAACAAATTCCATAATAGATGCACCTTGAGCAAAGGGATTTCCTTCTACATTTACAAGGGAAAGTTCCCATGTATGCTTGAAATTTGTCTTTTTTGGTACTTTTGTTTCCTAAAACATGAAAGAGGCCACTAAACAAAAATAAAATAGAGAATAAAGGAAAAAAAAACCCTCATATATGAGCCACAATTAATCTTTTAAATAAAATGTTCTCATATGAAGGACAACTTTGATTTCAATGATAAATAAAAAGGTAATTCCCTTTGAGAGGCTTGTGCATGGGTGTTCAAATTTTAAAAAATATAAACCCCAAGGTTGTAAAATGTCATTAATTATCTCAAAATAGAAAGATTAGAGTTGTTACCCCAATTTCTAAAAATAGAGGGTATCAACACTCAACACTTAAAACATCATCAATAAGACATAAATATAGAAGAAAAGAACCAATAGTTGTCTCTCATTTTTGAACTATATATTAATGTCCAAATTTATTTGCTCAGAAATTAAATATTATACAAAATAATTAAAGGTTACATTAACATCTACATATGGCTTTTCATGTATTCATTTTTTTGGTGTGTAATCATACTCTTCTTAGTCATAATATGATGCCTAATTTATTGCTTGGAAATATGTCTCGTGCAATAAGATCTTAACTTTTTAATGTGAAGATTACCATTAAGTCTCCAATGTCAAATCTATATATCTTGACTTTACTCAGGAATGCAGGCTTGAGCATGAGACTTATAATTCCTACTAGATTCTCCAATGATCTTGAAAATATGTTTTTTGCTGAGTTCTTGATTTATATTTTTACATGCAATGTATCAACCTGCATGAAATTATTTTTTTTAAATATTAATATTTATATACAACTAACCCAATCAAGTGTGGATACACAAATTACAATGATTACAAAAGATCAATTTAAGAAAAGTCTATTTATAACTTTTGGGTTTTGGCTTTTACAGTATCTTAATGATCAATTTAAGAAAGGTCCTTTCATATTAACAAAAAGTGGGGATAACACAAAGATTACAAGTGCATTTAAAAAGTATTTGCCCTTCAAAACATGCCATTCTAACTTAAATTGTCATTTTTTTAATAAAAATGGTCAAAAACCTGGGTTAAACTAGCTCAACCTGACTAAAAACGTTTTTTAATTCAAAAACCCATCTTTAAACCACTTGTGATTATAAAAACTGACGAACTAGACATTTTTTTTTCGTACAAACATTTATTTGAATATTTGAATGCGTTTTAATTTATCTTATTTTTTTAATTTTAAATTTGTATATTGAATTTCATTTATACTTTTGATTTCCCACACCATTACTATATAAATATAATATAAGTTGATTATGAAACCTTGTATTAATAAGGTATAACATGTTTCTTTTAAATGTCTCTATCCCACCAATTTATAGAGCAACTTGAAAAATCAATCCCTTGATGCCAAGATAATTACTTTTGGGCTAATGACCATTGATTTAATCAAGAACAAAATTATCCATTTTTTTTCACATCTGACAGACGCTTCATACAAAGGCTAACAAAAGCATATAAAATTGGTCCTATTTGTAAAAGAGAAACCTTTGCTATTAGTCTAATCGGCATATTTGAAATCCAACATATTATCTTTTCAATATCGCTTAATCAGTATCAACTGCCTGTGAATCATACTGATCCACAATCATTTTAACTCAGATGCTTACCCACTTCATTAATAAGAGAGGCTCTGTGGGCTAACCTTGCTTATGGTCTGAACAGTTGAAGTTTGTTCCTTTCCAGCCAAATACTTTAACTCAATAACAATATTGGCATGCCAAAAAAGATTCAAATTCAATTCAATTAAGCAGTTCATCATTTTAGGTCTTGATTATCTCGAGCTGCTCCAAAATGCATTCGTTGATGCTAATCTTTGTGCACAAGATTATATTCCTACAAACCTTCCGTCCAAACCCATTTCAAGCTATCTTCCAGAATGTTCATTATGTTCTCTTCATCCCATGGCCTCCGCTCCTACATTTCACCTTAAGAGTTAGCTATAAAATTTCCTATTTAGTAATCACATTACAGCAGTAAACGTTCAAAAGCTACATAAATTCCTTTGCAGAACTCACCCTCAAATATTTGGTTATACTTTTGAGCTTTAAATCTATTTCATTTGACACTCTATAAGAAGAATCTGTAAAGCATATTCTATTTGCATGCTGAAATTTCATGTCCCATGTTTTCCCAACAATGGTAGTAACATTGAGATTCCATACTCCTGTGACGTGAAATCCGTTTCTCACCAAGCCTCCAGGGGGCCAGACCAATCCTCCTTTTGCACTCACTTCAATGCGGGCAGATTTCACTATTCCTTCAATAGATTCTTTATCTTCTTCCTGTAATTTAGACGTACAAAGACTCAGTTACAGCCCATCTTCATCTGAAGTTTAATTTCAAATGAGAAGCCAAGTGCAAGTTTCTGTTTACCCATTAAATCACAGAATGCTAGAAAAACTCTAAGAATGATTATGAAATTTGACACTCACATGCAGATCTATCAAATATTTTTCTGTCACTGATAAGCGCCAATCCATCAGCTTGTTCAAGCAAGATGTATCTGCAAGTAAGTGTTTCAGAGTACCCAGTTCGATCTGCATAGGAAACACGGACACACAATCTCCATCAATGCACACCTTACAAAGGAATGAATTGAGACGAGAAAGTGCCTGTAAAAGGACTTT
Organism: Sequoia sempervirens; assembly: GCA_007258455.2. Classification (NCBI taxonomy): domain Eukaryota; kingdom Viridiplantae; phylum Streptophyta; class Pinopsida; order Cupressales; family Cupressaceae; genus Sequoia; species Sequoia sempervirens. The sequence goes on along the minus strand of VDFB02210719.1, from coordinate 1,937 downwards.
GTAGTTCCTGCTTTCCAGTTATGCTTAATAATGTAAGAGAGGCATAGCTTTCAAATTGGCAACATCTAGAAACTAACTGTGGCTAGGATGCATGATATTTCTCAACTATTATTCAATTTCTTTTACCTATGAAAGAGACCCTCTTTCTGTAAATACGCATCAATAAGTAAAGTTCACTAAAATACAATAAATCATTCTAAATATATGAAATATAAAGCACAGTGATATAACTCAAAAAATCAAAAGGAAAGAGAATAGTACTTCCTAACCTCCAAAAATAACTAAGTCTATTAACTGGAATCCAAAAGATTTTAGGGACAAATGATAAGGGTATAGTTGTTGCTTGCACAATACATTCTAATTTCTCCATCGAAATCAAAGGAACCTCTATTTTTTTTTTTTTTCCCTTGAATGCTTTGCATTTGGTCATGTGTACCTTTGTTTTTGGTGCTTGGTATGAGATCATTTTCTATGTTTAGAATGTTTGCAACTTGTGTCATTTGCAAAGATTTTTCATTATGTGTTAAGATGGTCTTCCAAATGTGACATTTAGTTGTAATGAGTACAAAAGTAATTCATGACAAATTTTGGTTTGGTTGTGTATAACCTGTAGGTATGAGATTTGCATTTGAACATGGATTTTAGTTTGTAAGATCTCTGTGGAGAAAGTCCTTTGTTTTCATATGTTTTGGCTCTATTTTAAAATTCATGTTTAGTAAAGTTTTATTTTTGTCAAAACTATCATGTTCATGGCAATAAGTTCCTGTTGATACTACCAAAATTGTGTGAATTTGTCATTTGTTCAAGCCTAATAGCTTGTTCTCTATTTCATGGGTGTATCCTCTTGTCTAAAGCCTTGTGCATTCTTTGGTTTCATTAAAAATGATTTCTTTAAAGTCCGACATGCTCAAGTTATTTTTTAATGTTGGAGGTTTTAACTTTATTTCCTACACTTTTTATTTTAATTGCCTATTGACCACCTAATGCATGTACCTTATGACTTGATTCATTGCCCCACATTGTCAAACTTAACTATTAAGTTAGCATTGACCCATTAACCTAATGCTCTTATTGGTCATTGTTTCATCATCATGACCCCATAGTTAGATGTTTTCATGGACTAGCTTGTATTCAAACCTAGGACCTCCCATTTGTTATTGGGGTGCTCTACCACTGAGCTATTAACCCAATTAAAGACTATTCCATCTTTGGTTTGTGTGTGGCTTAATTTTCAAAACCCCCCTTGAACCACACTATAGGTGCTCAGGCTCCTAGCCTAGTCTGGCTCTAATACCATGATAAAAAACTTAATGGACTAGTTAAGAGTCAAACCTAGGACCGCCCATTTATTGTTGGGGTGCTCTCTTGCCCTCAATTCACATATCCATGCACTTCCATACATTAAGTACTTATTATTGTGAATGAAATGCTAGGTAAAAGAAAACTAGTAGACTAGGTTTCTGATATATTAGATGTATTGCAAAATTAATAGTTACTATAGTAGATTTCTATTGACAGACATGATGTTTATGTGTGGGTTGTAGCTTTCTCACACATTCAAACTTTTTTTGAACACCTCTTTCATGCCTCTACAACTCTCCTCTACTTTCTTTCATGAGATTGTTTCTTAAATTCCTTAAAACTCCTTCAAATCACATGTTTCACTCACATGCATAGGGAGAAAATAGTCTAATACCAAATTAAACTTTTTCCTAGACCATGTAGGATTTGAACCTAGGACCTCCCATTTTTTGTTGTGATGCTCTACCACTAAGCTATAGGCCCACTTGGTGACCAATCCATCTTTGGTTTGGGTGTGGCTTAATTTGCAACATCTACTACTATTGCTCCTTTGGTGTATGCCTTATGTGGTGCAACATTGAATGTATAAGTGATCCCTTTTATGTTAAGCTATGCACATTAACCTCAATAATTTA
>VDFB02210718.1:0-30272 GCA_007258455.2 Sequoia sempervirens | reverse complement strand
CGAGATTCCTTTGCCCTTGAAAGTTGCCTTTAGTGTCTTCTCTAACCCCCCTAGCAATTCACCTTAGAAAAGACGCTCCAACATTTCCTTTGCCTCCACCTTTGGGACTTCCAGGTCCAAAATTACATTTAAGAACTGAGAGGAGATGTGTGCGTTGTCTCTCACAAATTCCTTTCTTTCTAGATGACCTTTTCCTAATATCATTTTGACTGCTATCATAGTCAAGGGATCGCCCTCAAGCAGGATTCTCTTCAGTCTTTGATCAGTAATCTCCTAAAACGCTATTTGTCTCTCCGTAGCCACCAAGGAGACTGGAGTATCAACACCGAAACTTTCCAACCCCTCTGCTGATATGGAGATAATGAATTTCAATTTTCTCGTCCTCGCCATTTGCAGCCCTTTAGTCGACAGTTCCCTGCACAAAGACAAAAAACAAACCAAAATTTGAAAACCATACTGCGAGAATGTCTTCATTCGTTCACTTTTAAAAAGCCCGTATGGTGTAAGGTCGAGCCTCCACGCATGAATCTGAAATAATGGTGAAGCAAGGCACTCTATCCTTGCAATGAAATTAGCCTACGACCTTCATCCTTCATTTGGATGGCTCCTCATGAGGAGTGAATTCTGCCACTCGGCCCATATGCTTAAGCTTTCATAATGGTCGTACCCTACGTGTCGAGCTGTTTCTGCCTGGATACTTGTGTCATTAGCTTCTCCTGCTGTCGTCGAGATCTCCCCTAATTTGGTGGATTGCTAAAATTTGGTTGTTTTCCTTCCTTATCCCTCCGTCGTTTTAGAGAGGGCTTGGAGTGATGTGACCTTGCCACTTAGCTGCCACCTTTCGTACCCCTTCCACCACCTCATTTCCTCCCTCTTTGTTAGAAAAATTGCCTTTATTTGCATCGATCTCATGGATTTGTATGATAGGGAACTAAATGAGGGGCGGGAGGGACCCACCCTACCACCCACATTAAAATTTCTTTTTATCCTTCAAATTTTCTCTCATAATTTTGTGAACTTACATCCTTTGAAATAAATGTGAAAGAACATAAACACAAAACAAAGTTTTCATTTTTTTCCCTTCTACCTTTTCATTTTAAACAAATAGACAAATAGAAATTCAAAATTCATTGCAAAACATTTAGATTTCACCAATTACAATACGTAGGCTTTTTATTGTAGAGAAATGCATTTAGATGGTCAATTTATTTATTTATGAAAAAATACATATTTATAAGCAAAAGGTTTGAGAATAACTTTTCTTAGAATTAAATTTCAATTGGTCAAATTCTTTTTTTATTTAATAGAATCATGTCCAATTTACATATTGGGAGTTAGTTACCTCAACATTTTAAGAGTTAATTACTTGAATACATTAATCCATTCTACCTTTAAATTTTTCCTTTGTATAACCATTACACCCCTAAATGGTACATAACCATAATCATATATTTATTTTTTTACTAGTAAAAGAGAGAATGAATAATGTAGAGAGATGAGAGTCAATTAAATAATTTAACTATTGTTGAGTATAAATAGTGAGGGTGATGACATGTGTCTTAATTTATCCACCCATCAAAATTGAAACATTGAAAAGTACTAGTTGGAATTGTATCTCGTAATCCTTAACTTTCTCAATCCAAAAATAATTTAAAATATCAAATTAAATTCATATTTCCTAACTTAAATTATAAAATAATCTAAATTAACATAAACCCCTCCAACTTAAAAAAAAGTGTTGGTGTCATCTATTGTAAAGAAGTGACGAGACATAGGATTTGGTCACTGAAACTGCTTGTGGGAAACTTTAAAAATTAGTACTCTTTTGACTAGAAAAATATATGATTAAGTACTTATCCGAAATACTTTGAAAATTAGCACTCTTTTGACTAGAAAAACTTATGATTTCTTACATGGTTGAGTTTATGTCTGGGATTTTAGTGGTTTGAGGGTGAATTTTGGGTGTTTTGAAAGCTAGCGGTTTATGGTATTCATAGGGAGCTACAATGGAGCCCGGTGTTCAAGGCATGGAACAAAAATGTGGCCTTTAAAAATGGGTTTTTCCAAAGGCATGATTGACTTTTTGTCGAAGTGGGTCTAGGTGGGACCACTACACTCTCTCAATAGGTTGTGTTTTTCTTCTTCTTTCCTTTATTCTAGCAATGGAACATAAACCACCAATACAAATGAAAAATAAAAAAGAAACTAGAGGTTCTATTGAAACAAATCACTTAGGCCAAGTAAAAAATTGCATCATTAAAAAAAGAAAATGGGAAATACATTTGGGTAAATGCAAAGAAATTTTGGGGTATCTTAAAGTGTAGGCTTGCCCAATTTAAATGGGAACAAGTGAGAAGAATAAATTCTCAAAAGAAAAAGAATGTGGTTCACAGCCATAGGTTTAAATCTTTGATAAGTGGTAAAAGGTATAAAGGTAGCAAAAATAATGAAGAAGCAACCATCTACAACCCAAATTCTACACCTTTTTCCTAGTCTTTATCTCTCTCTCTCTCTCCATGTGCAATAGTTTATAAATGCCAAGACAAGGTTAGAGGCTTTGGAAGTCAAGGATCAAGAAAGGGATCACAAAACCTACGAGATCAAAGTAGCAAATAAGTCTTTAGTGAAAGATAATAAATTTTTAAAGGAATAGGTCGCAATGTTGCAAGAAGCTCTCTTAACAAGAAAGCTTGAGTGGAAAACATGAAATTAGCTTGGAAAACCATGAAATATTCAATAGTATCAAGTAATGGTGGGGAAAACTCTAAAATAACTCAAGGTGATGTACAAGCAATAGAGTAAGCAAAATGTCAGGGAGTGGAATTAAAAGAGAGCAACAAAAAAGGCTTATCAAAAGAAGGCAGAACATGGGCTCAAGTTACTGACAATCCCTCTAGTAAGGAAGAAGAAGCAAACAAAAAGGTTGAAAAATTGCAAGAGAGCTCAATGAAAGGCAAGTTAGAGAAATAAATGTAATTGTCAAAATGATAAGAGATTATGGGAAAAATGGAAGCACTTACAATATTGTAAGTGAATTCTTAAGAGACAAGTTGCTTTGGCAAGGGAAAGTATACAAAGCAAGGAGAGTGGGAAATATTTGTGAAGAGAGGGTTAGGCCTATAAAAGTGGTCATGACAAGCATGCATGACATGCAACATATTTTAAGCAAAAAGAAGCTCTTGAGGGGCTCATGCTTCTTCTTATACAAGGATTTAATCGATAGACAACAAGAGGAGAGAAGGGAAGAAAATTTAAAATTAAGAGCAACAAGAGATGAAGGTTGTTGGTTATTCATTACAAACTTTCAGTGATTCATTGCAATAGGTATCTAATTGTTTTCTTGATTGGGATTCCTACTTATCATATACATTGCATCTTTGTTTTTGGAATTTGACATTTTAGATTTGGAGGACCAATTTGAGAGTTTATCTCTCCTATTTGATAACAATCATGGCACAATTGTTGTCACTTCATCTTTGCCTTTGGAGTTATTTTAATATTAGTTTCCATCTATTCCTATTTTGTCACCTTCTATTATGATTGGGCATGTACTTGATTGAATTGTGGCATCATCATCATCTACCAAGGACTTGGAAACCCATGAGTAGATTTGAGAGACACAATCTTCACAAATATAGTTTCTTCTTCCTACCAATTCTATCCAAAATGGGAAGCATTCTTGCATTTATACTTGGTTAATCTTCTTCCCAAGGGGAGAAATAATTTTTGTAAGCAATGGATCGTGTTTTGCCTTCAAGCATTCACTATTTTTGTAGGAGATTATACATTGTAGGGGGCATAAATAGTCTCTCTCTTTCCATCTTATAGGGGGGTTATTGATTCTATATTCATGATGGATTTAGTCCTTGGGGGTATCATTGAGTCCTCCATACATCATCCTTGTTTGTATCTTTTCTCTTTTTTGGAGAGGATTTTTGTTCCATTGAGTTTTCTCCTTTCCTTCGTTTCTAAGAGACTGCATTGTACATGGGTACCTAACATGGCCTTGTATTCGGGACACAATATAATCTTCTTGTTTTGAATCATTTGCATAATAATCTACTACTCCCCGAGTTACACTTTTGGTGTGAATAAGGTATTGTACCTAGTTAATTCCTAGTAGGGGACTTATTCATGCATGTTAAGTTGACTTGGGTCATAGATGTCTTTCTAGAAGTCTAAGTTGTCTAGATAAGATCTTATCATATCATATCTTTTTGGATTTTATTTAATTATACTCACCTAGGTCATTTAATATTTGTCAAGTTAGTTGTCTCATAACATAGGATTAAGCCACATGCCATAATCATGTCTAATCCTATCTCTCACTTTGCCTTTATAAGCAAGAAATATCATGTACATATTCAATCAATCAATCTTGCATCCATAATCAAGCAAGCTATTCTTGCCATTTTCTCTCTTATAGAAGATATTTTGGTCTATTAGTTGTTCCTAGGGTGTTGGGAATTCATCGTTAACTCCTAGAAAGGTAAATGAGCATTGTTATAAAATGAAAAAGCTATTATTGCCAATTTTGGTCCACAAAAGGTAGGATGAAAAGTTGGTAGCAAATAAAAAACATTTGATTCGATAGTAAGAAGGAAAGCAACAAGGTCTTTTTGGGAAAATAAGGGTGATGACTCGACTTTGAGTATTGCATGTTAAAATAAATAACAATCAAGGCCTACCCAAGTTTACCTAAGTTTAGCATGTTGGAATTTTAGTGGATGTCCTTGGAGGGGGATACTTAGGTTAGGACCTATTGTAATAGGTAGAGACATATATTTTCTCACATAAAATCATGAATATGAAGGCCGCAAGACTCCTACATTTAAAGGTTACATGAAGTTGGTTGCTTGGAACAAGGAAACAAGGAATCACAAATGGTATGGTGGCATAATGGTCTTAATGAAAGAAAAATAAGGGTATGTATCATTAAATAGGAAAGAGAAGACACAAATAAACAATATATTTCTTTCAAAAAAATTGAAAGCAAAAAATCACTTAAGAATTGTAGTGTGTTATTTTGCTCAAGTCTCAAAAACTTACAAAAATAATGGGCTAGATAGCATAGACCCATATGCAACATTAAAAAATAATATTGCAACATATTCCCAATAGGGAGTTCTCTTAGTTGGAGATTTTAAATTTACTAAGACTCCAAATGAGCAAGATAGGATTCTTTATTGAAAAGAGGATCATGGTCCTATTCGGCTTACAAGAGAGAGAAATCACCATTTGTTAATATGTTTGCAAGACAATAAGGTTAGCAACCATTTTGAAGAGGAATTGCTTTCTTTGTGTGGCACCATTGACTTAATTATTTGCAATAGTTTGGATAGATGAAAAAAGTTAGGGAATTTTATATGCAATACCTGTAATGAGGTAAGCATCATTTACTATGCAATTTTATCACACAACCTGATTGAAAGGATAGAAGAAGTTATGATGGGTGACTTTATTTGGGATTTTAAATCAAACCATAGCCCAATTTACTTAAGACTATCTTGGTAAGAAAAGAGGCAACATGGATGGAATTCTCAATGTCTTCAACAACCTCCTACACAAGGTAGAATTCTTTTGACACAAGAAAGTTGTATGATCTTCAAAACAACACTGGAAAAATTAATTAAGGAGAAAATTCATTTTCAAGGCCTCAATAGTTACGAGTTAACAAATATAATTCAAGGAGCACTTGGGAAGTTCAAAAGAGTGAAAAAAATAATAATAAACAAATTGATTTTTGGTTAATGCTTGATTTGATGAGGAATGCAAAATTGCAAGAAGTTTGAAAGACCAGGAAAGCAAAAGATAAATATTAAGTTGTACAAGTATAGGCAAATTAGAGAGAAATAAATTGATTTCATTAAAACAAGGTAGGGAGAGCTAATCTACCTTGGAAAGAATAACCCATAAAGAAGATTCAACCAAGAAAGAAACAAACTGAAAATAACATTTCAGTTAGTGAGTGGATTGAATATGCAAGACAACTTTATGAGAAAGAACCAGAGGTTGAACTCCTTTGGTCAATGCCACAAAAAAAAAAATCACCTTGCAAGAGCTTGATACTGGTATTAAAAAACTGGGGGTTGGAGAAACAAAGGACTTGGTTGAACTTCAAACAAAGTATCTAAAATGGGGAGTGAGAACTCTTGCACCTCACTATACGAGGATATTCACGAACATCATTTAGAAAGGTTCCAAGAGATTGGACAACCAATGCAGTGATACCTATTTTTAAGAGTGGTGACATTAATAACCCTTCCAAATTATAGGACCACAATGATCAATTCTTTGGTTGCAAAATTATTTGGTATTATTATTGAAAATAAAAGCAAATGGGTAGAAGAAAAAGAAAAGTGAAAAAAGGTCAAGAATGTTTTAGGCTTAAGCACTCTATAGTTGATCACAAAATCATGTCGAGGCACATCATTGAAAAAAAAATGGGGAGAAAGGGAAGATGCTTTTTGTTGTTTTGTTGACTTCAAAAAGGCTTTTGATGTGATCCCCAGGGATAAGCTATAGTGTAGAATGGAAGAAATTGGGATCCCTATTAATTTAAGTGGTTGTACATAATCTTTATGAAGAAGTTAAAGTCAAAATGAGAACTTGAACAAATATTTCAAAAAAATTTAATAGTGAAATTGGGGTCAAACAAAGGCCCTATCCTCTACACTCTTTGATTTATATATTAAGAAACTTGAAGAATGGATAAATTGGAAAGGGAGAGATGGTGTCCATTTGGGAGAGTTTGTGATAAAGCTTATTTTATTTGTAGATGAACTTATTCTAATTGTTAAATTGACTCATGGGTTGCAAGAACACTTATATGCCCTTGAACATTTTTGTAGAGTTGTGGGGACACAAATCAATACTATCAAGACCAAAATCATGATTTTCTTCAATAGAAAGTGAACCAACATAAGTTCTACTTTGAAGGAAACACTCTTGAAATAGTAACTAAGTACAAATACCTTGGGATTTAATTCAACAACAAGCTTAGTTGGGAGGGCTACAAAAAGGAGAACTTTGGGAGGTTGGAAAGCTTTATATGCTCTTAAAAATAGATGTAAAGAGGCATAGTTATGGGATTGGAAAACTATTTAGATTATTTTTGGGATTTTAATGCTTTTGGTGGTGTTTTATGAGTGTGAATTGTGGGCTAGTAGCATCTTAGAATCAAAGTGGAGACAAATTGAGAAACTTCAAAAGTATCAGATCATGTAAGCATGTTCAAAATAAAAGGTTTAATTTATTATGATATTATGCTAAGTGAAATGAGAGCAACTCCTATTGAAGAATTTGCTATTGTGTGTCTCGTAGAATATTAAAAATATTGAACACATGGAAGTAAGTAGATGGCTTAAGGTTGTTTTCAATGACATAATGAGAAAAATAATGACGACTTAGATGAAGCAAAACAATAAATGGATGAAAAAATATAATATATACTTGAATGCTTGAATTCCAAATAATAAAGAGATAAAATATTTTGTTTTGGATAAGTTTTGAAAATGTTTATGGGTAAAGTGCTAGGGAGAAAGAAGAAACATTATTTTGAAGAGTTCAACCCCATGTGTGAGCATCAACAAAAAACATAAATAGCGACTAATATTCCATAAAGAGCCAAGATTCTTATTACTCAATTAAGAACCAACTCTCATAAAATCCAATATGAAATTAGGTGGTGGAAGATACCTAAAGAAGTATGGGAAGAAAGAGTGTATTTTTTGCACTTTGGAACAATGAAATAAAAATAAACTTTCTTATTGAGTGTGATGTGTTCAAGGACATCAAAGACAAACATACCAATATTATGATAGTTGTTTCTTGGTATAATTTCTTCATCAAGGAGACTATTAAGAATATGGGGATGCTCATCATCTCCTCGAATAAGAAAAGGATTGAAATGCAGAAGACCAAAATGAAGACTGCCTATACCATAGATATTTTTAGCCTCGTGAACATTAAAATTTGTTCATTCATTTTTAGGCTTGTGAAGCAAAAACTTGAAAACATCTTATTTGAAGTGATAGGAAGTGATGGAGGAAATAAAAATAGACTTACAGGAAGTGACAAATGGCTCAAAATATTGTGGTAAAGGGCCCAACATGAGTTGTTTGTGGGTTCAGCGAGGGTGGGCCGCAAGATAGTGCTTGCATAGACCGAGGTGAGTTCTTGTGACCTATGCCATTCAAAGTTCTATTTAAGGGTTTTTCTATGTGTGGTTCCTATTTAAGACCCATTTAAAAAGTGCACTCTCCTCAAAATTTGGAAACCATAAGTCTAAGCCTGGGGTTTTTCATTTTTCATTGGTAGTAGAAAACCAAAATTGGATTCAAACAATATGGGAGATTACCCTTCATTGAAGGAAGTGGGTCCATAAAATAATCCATCCAAAACATAGAGAGAGCATAGACATTACTTCATTGGAGGATTTAGGTAACCTAGAATAAAATGAAATGGTACCCTAGATAGGTATGTTAGTACCATATGTTCCACCTTACTTAGCAAGGAATCAAGATCCTCATGCTTACATTAAAGCAGAGGTTTTAGAGGCACCCTGCACTCTAAAAAAAATTGAATATAGGAGAAAGACTAATATTTGTAAATGCCAAACAATACAAGAGAAATTTAAAATGGTTAGGGGAGCAACGAGTTTGCAACAATCCTACCAAAAATAATGAGCATTAGTCAAGAAACAACCAACCTTGAGACAATACAATAGCAAGTAAAAACATCCATAAAAGGAAAACAAAACTATAAAAACCAGTCTAAAAGGGGAGGCTTAGGGAATTGTTGTCAAGTGCATTGAGGGAGTGAAGTAATAGGAAGTGGAGGTAGAGTTAGAGGTCGAGGATGAAGGTAAATGTGACCAATAAAGTCCTAGTTCAACTCTATTGATTTGGTCATCATATAAAAATTATATGTTATTAAACTAATGAGTCTAAAGAGGAGACTTGACAAATTAGGGATATCAGAGTAGATGAGAGACAACAAATGTCAAGAGATCATGGTTACCAATAAAAAACTTATTCAAGAAAAAATTACCAAAAGATGAAACAACCAAACTACAAGCCAATATGAAAACATGTTAATAAGAAATCTCGTCCATAAAGTAGGAACTAAAGCAAATCAACAATGAAAATATTCCTAAGGAAATGAAGGAGAGAGATAATAAACATTTATAATAATTTTAATCAATAATAGCAAGCATGAAGATCAAAGAAGCTAAGCTAAAGGAACAATTAGAAGAGGCAAAATCATAGGCACAAGTGATAAAAGGGACAATAGTGAATCAAAAAGAACTCATAGAGAAGCAAGTGAAACAAAAAATGCGGGAAGAAATACATTGACATGACAAGGCATAAAATATAATAATAAAAGGGTTGAAAGATCATGGGGAAAGTGAGTACACAGACAAGTTGATAAAAGACTTTCTAGCAAACATGATAGAGTGGATATGACATATCCATTAAGAAAGAAGAATTGGTAGAAAGATGCAAGATGGAAAAAATAGGAATGCTTGAGTAACATTGACAAACACAGAGGATAAGAACAAAAGGTTTCTCAAAGGTACACAATTCTACATTGATGAAGATTTAACCCCATCACAATTATAAGAAAGCAAAAAGGATTAGGAGAAAGTTGTAGTGGAAATAAATATAGGTAACAAAGCATGAATATATAGAGGGAAAGCCTAGATCAACAATAAAACAACACGTGGTAAATAGGAAGGTGGGCCCCCCTAGGAGGACATCTTAGTGTAAGATGGAATTGCAATGGTTACCTTTGGAGGAGGGGTCCTAGTTTAGGGTCCATTATAGAGGGGGAGGACATAATTGTCCTCATTAAAACACATGAACATGAGCATTGTAAGGTTATGAGTTTTGAGGGTTACATGACGATATCAATTTGGGATGAGTTAATTGAAAGTGGCAAGGGTCATGGAGGTACGATAGAAGAATCATATAGGTAGAAAAAGGAGATCCAAATAACTAATACATATGGATAAAAATAAAGATTAGAGAATTCACAATTTATCTTGCAACATGTTACTTTGCTCCCCATGACTCAAAATCTTATAAGAAGAATAAACTATATAAAGAGGACCCATATGCAACTTTGAAAAAAGACATCAACATATAACAACATAGGAGAAATTATTTTAATGGGAGACTTTAATGCAAGAAAAAAAAATAGTCAAGCTCTATGTTAGAAATGAAGATGGAATAAGAGATAACCCTCTATGGTTAGGAGAGGATGAGAATCAAAAGTGGGAAAGAGATTCTCATGATAAAAAAAGGAGGTATCACACATTATGGGGCAAAATTGATGGGGATATGTAGCATGCACAATATAATTATATGCAACGGAATAAAAGCTTGGTCAAGCTCATGGAACATTACTTGTCAAACCTACAATGGGAAAAGTGTGGTGGATTATGCTATCTGCTCAAAAAATCTTATGACAAGGTTAACAAGAGTAGAGGTGAGGGATTGCTCTGTAGAAATGAAATGAAATCACAATTTGATATATGTAAAGATCAATATGTGGAAAGGTACTCAACACTGAGATAAGATGCAAAAAAATCAAAACAAAGAGACTACTCAAGGCACCATCCTCTCAATGTAGGAAAACCAAGAATTTTTTCAAACAATTCTTGAAAAAATTTGGAAGAAAAAAGAGATATTGGGATGGCCAATATAAACAAAAAAGGAATAGATAGTGTCAAGTTGACTTCCATAATCCACAAGGCTCTTAGCTCATGCAAAAGGTCTAGAGAATAGTTTTCCAACAAATCCAGGGTACGATGAAGACTGCAAGGCAACAAAGAGAATGGTCAAAATTGGGGGAAATAAAAAAAATGAAAAATTAGTGAGACTAAAAAAAGAGAACTATTTGCAAACAAGAAGGAAAGTTGATTGGGAAACACAATCCAAGAGGTTTTGGAAAGAATTGTAACAATATAACACAATTAAAGAGAATAATATCACAAATTTTCAATGATAGAATATGCAAAACAATTATATGAGAGAGTCTGTGATAAAGATGTGCCTCCAGTAATCAATTCAATGGCTAAGCTCCTCTCCACGAACAACATCAAAGAAGGAATTAGAAAGATTGCAATGGGTAAAGTGCATGACATACATGGCTTACAAGAAAATTCATAAAATGGGGTGTGGAAGCCCTCAGATTGCACATTAAGAGAATATTAATGGGGTCATCTATAATGGGTTTCCGACAATTTGGACGACTAGTGTCATCACCCTCTTGCTCAAAAGTGGTGATATCAATAACCCTTCAAACTATCGTACTAAAATGATTAATTCTCTCTTTGAAAAACTCTTTAGGAGCATAATAAAAGGATAAATAAGTATTTGGGCAGAGGAGGGAAAGAGGACAAAAGGACAACTAGGTTTTAGGCCAAAGCACTCTACCATTGATTATTGCATTACCCTTAGATACTTGATTGAGAAGGTTTGGGATAAATAGGGAGGGGAGGTATTTTATTGTTTCGTTGACTTGAAAAAAACATTTGACACTACCCCTAGAAACAAATTATAGAATAAAATGAAAGAGTTGGGAATTCTAGAAAAGTATAGGGCTATTTTTCATAGGTTGTACGATCAAGTTTGGGCCAAAATCATAACCAAGCAAGGATTATCATAATGTTTTGGGAGTGACATTGGGGTCAAGCAGGGATTCCCACTATCTCCTACACTATTTGGGTTGTACATTGACAAATTAGAGGAGTGGATAGATAAGTTTGGTGGTGGGGGTGTTCACTCAACTAAATATGTAATAAAGTTACTTCTATATGCAAATGGTCTTATTATGGAAAAACAATGCACAATTTGAGGGAACACTTGAAAACTTTGGAATTGTTTTGTTAAGAGGCGGGGATACAAGTCAACACCAACAAAATTAAGGTCATGATCTTTACCTTAAAGAGAAAGAAGGTCCATATGGAATTTGTCTTCAAAGGCAACCCCTTGCAAGTAGTTAATGACTATAAATAGCTTGGCCTTGATTTCCACAATAAACTTAGTTGGAAGACATGCAACGCAAAAAGAATACAAGGTTGATGGAAAGCCTTATACTCATTACAAAATAGATACACGAGGACTGAACTGTGGGATTGGAAAACTAAGAAAACTCTCATTGGGTTGCTAGTGGTATCAGTAATGTTATACAGGTGTGAAATTTGGGGTGGCAACACATTAACAATGAAGTGGAGACAAATAAAGAGACTACAAAAATATCTAATCACGAGTAGCCTCAAAATAAAATCGTATGTTCCCTATGAGATTGCCTTAGCTGAAGCTAGGGTCTTTTCTATGGAGGCATCAACTATGATCTGATTGCTAAGTTATCTAAAAAGGCTAGAGAACATGGAGCTAATTTGTTAGTCCAATTGGCAACATAAGAGAAAATAAATAGAAGAGTATGTGAAGGAAGAGCATGTGGATGAAATAAAATGACAAGTGGATGAATAAATGGGTATTAGCATAAAATAATGCCCAAAAAACAATGGGGCAATCAAAACGTACATGCAAGAAAAAGTCAAAGAAAGCATGCAGACAAGGCAATTTGAGAAGAAAAGAGAATACTATATCAAACATTTTAATCCTTCATATGACCATGCACAAAAGAACTATATAGGAATGAAAATAAAATAGAAAACAAAAATGCAAGTGGCTTAGTTAAGAATCGGTTCGCATTGGCTTAGGTGTGAAACCGAAATGTGGACAATACCTAAAGAACAATGGGTAGATAGAATACAATGTTATTGTACTATGGAATTGGTAGAAATTGAATGCCATTACATTGTCAAATGTCTAATTTATAGAGATATTCGAGCCAATTACATTGAGACTTTAAATGTAGACTCATTAACAAAAAGTGCACATTACTTTATTAAGATACACAACAAAGATCTAAATTAAAAAAGGAAAGAAAAATCAAATAAGAACAATGTTGAAGATATGTTTGTTTTCGACTATTATGCTTATCCATATTATGACTCTATTGAATCCCATAGACTATTTGACCTTTTATGATATTATTAAAAAACATCTATTCATTCCGAACCACCGTAAAGCAACGACTCTCACTGTGCATTTGTTGTTCCTCGGCAATGAACAGAATAAAGTGTACGAATTAATCTAAATATAGAGAATGAATGAAATGGATTTGCAGCATGAATACACTCTTAAATAATTTACGCCGAAGGCGTATCCTACTATGAACTGCACCAAACCAAGTTTTTAAATTAATGGCTGAAGCCATCCTGGAGATGACTCTCTGCACGCTGACCGTTCATCGCTTTTAAAACACGCCAGTCAACATCAAAGGCATTTAATAAGGTGTAAATTCATTCCAGTCAACTACAGGAATCCCTTCCGTTACGGGCAGCAGAAGGAGCTGTTCATTGCCGCTGAGGGTATGTATACTGGCCAGTTTATTTCTTGCGGTAAGAAGGGCAATCGTCGACACACAAAGCATAGGGTCTGCAAAGGATTAGAGAATATGCACAAAATGGATATTTATGTAATTGGCAGGTATAAAACCAGATTCGACAACCTGTCCCAACTTTCCCCCTTGCTGGTGCCAAAATGGGGACTTTGGAACAAAATATCAACATCCTTCATTGCCTGATGGAAGGGGAATTTTTGTTAGATATTATATTTACAACTTCTCTGGTAGACTTTATGCAAAATGTGGAACCATAGATAGGGCAAAGTAACTATTTGATTAAGTTCCTCGAAGGATGCCATCACATGGAATGTGTTGATTGCAAGATATACACAAACTATAATTATTGAAAAGGCTTCAGAACTTTACAAGAATTGCAATTGTGAAGGCATATACAAGGCACATGAACCATTTGGGGAAAAGCATAAAGACTTATTAGCCACAAATTAAAAAGACACACAGCCAGTTCGAGCCATATGAACAGAGATTGCCTTAAAATATATGCTCAACTGGAAAATTTAAAAAATGAACATGTATTTTGCATCCATAGCACAAGAAAAATATAAATTAGAAATCCATACGCATATACCTTCAAGAATCCATGTGAATTAATTTAAGAATATGCTTTGTTTAAATCTTGCAAAATAGGGCTACGGTGGTTGCAACACATATTTGACACTAAATACTTAAATAATTTACACCTAGGCTAAGTTCAAAGCTTACATAACAGGCCTCTGCATGCATATTTTTTGTGAAGATGGCGCAGCAGCTATTGCATTTATAGCATCAGCAACAGCCACAAAAAACTCTTCAATACCAACCTGGAAGTTTTATTGCCTAGATGTTGGTCACATTATGATTCACCACTTTATGCAGTTGATCCACCCGCTTCTTCTATAAATATGGACGAGATCAGCTGCTCCTGCGCACCTATTAAGACTTGGCGTTTGCATCAATGAAACAATCTCCTTTCCAACAGTTGGTTCTGGACCAGGCATGAAAGCCCCTATGCACCAGCTCTAAAATGATGAATTGAACTGTCATGTCGTCATTTTTCTCTTTGCTTCCATTTTTGAGATTACTTGATGTTCCGGTAAAAATGAAATGAATTCACTACGCATTCGTCGGAGGGAAGGAATTATGTATCCGACCCTAACAGGCATGTATGCAAAATGTGGAAGCATAAACAAGGCACGTGAACGAATCTAAGAATGCCACCTAACACCTATTGGCTTCTTTTTTATATATAAACTGATAAAAATTTCCCAATAACGAGTACTTCTAAAATATATAGAAAAAGGAAAGTCTGTTTTAAAGAAAACACTAGGAAAATTCTTCAATTTTTTTGAATTCGTACATTATTCAATGCAAATTAATAGAGAAATCATCAGGTAAAAACATTAGTCTTTGTAAATATGCTGTTGTCCCGTGTTTTGATTACAGCTCTATGCTGGTTGTAATTTATCTTATGTTAATTAATAGATTATAATATATTATTTTAGTGTCTACTTATATTTATAATTTAATTAATGTTCTGTGTTAATTTTTTTCATTTTTAAGTTAGTTTATTTCATTTATATTGATTGCTTTGTTTTTGTTTGAAGAATTATTTTTATTCAATATTATTTTATAATTTATTTATTTTTAAATATATTTCACATATATTTTAATTAATTTTTTTGTCTTTTTATCATTATAAAACATCTCTCAATATCAAAAATTATGATCATTTAATGTTATTAAAACATTCACTTAAATATTTTTGTTTTGACATGATTTACTCCTATCAATCTTTTTTGTCATTTCATATTTATATTTTTGTATTGGTATGCTTTTCATCCACCATTATTGAGTTTGCAAGCAAAAGGAGCATTTAAAGATTATTATTGCAAATGCATGGTTCAAGGCGAAATATTTCTTTTCAAAAATTCTGACACAATTTAATCCACAAACTTGCTGCAATAATCTTCATGGATTGTGGAAATCTGTTATCACTAAAATACTTCTTTGTTTAAATTTATTTTCAAAATGGTATTTTTTAATAATTGAAATTAATTATAAAGGAGCACGGTTATCTTCCACATATAGTGGTTTTGTTTTAGTTGTGTTTCTCCTGTAAGAGGATGCATAGTTCACTTAAAGCTATCACTTCTCCATTGAGATCTTTTTAATACAAACATCATCTGCTAAATGGCCTACCAATACTTTGAAATGCAAATCAAAATTAGAAATTCTACATTTGCAACAAATTGATTTAAATGACGAAATTTCAATACTACCAAATACTTTAAAATGCTAATCAAAATTAAAGATTTTGTATTTGCAACAAATTGACTCCATTGTTGTGCAACAATTAGAGATTCTATATCTACAAAATGTTTGGCTGGATTGAGGACAACAAATTCTACTATATTTATAAAATTTTGAATCAAACATTTTTATTTGATTGCTCAGTTAGTTAGCAAATGAGACATTACAGGGGGCATGCGGCTCTATATGTGTTGCATTAGATGCACATTTACTGCTCTTAGATATGGGGGAAATGTTACTATGTCTACTATTTTACCTTCCTCAACAACCACATGAGACTTGGATGATTCGCGTATGAGAAGGAATAAAAAACAAATCCCTTCCTTGCAAGTTTATATTTGTGTTACTACGTGAGGTGATGGTTGTTTAAGACTGATTATTTTTAACCCAAACCCAGACACGAATAATGCATGAATTGTAGTGCAACTCAAAAATGCCAAGCATGTGGCAAACATGCAGCTTGAAATTCAAAACGACGCTCTATTTTTGAAAGGAAAATATAGTTGTTTATAAAAGCTCCCTTTATATTTTGTTTTTCCCTTTTTTATAAAATATCACTCTTCTTTATTTTTTAGAAGTTGTTTATATAATTAGTATTCATTTTTTAGTTGATTACAATAGTACTACTTAATATGAATTTCAAAAAATTAATTTGCATTTTTATAATTAATTTAATATATTTCTAAAATATTAATAATAGACAAAATTAATACAATTAATACAATTATTTGTATATAAAAATTATTAATAGAATATATATAGTTTAGTTTAAAATATATAATAAATAATTTAGTTTATAATATATAATGTTATATTATATAATAATATAATAGTTAATATAAATGCATTATTCAACAATTTTGTGAGTAGTGTAGTATGTAAAATCATTGTTATTTAAAAATAAGAGGGAATTCTAATTGCTATTAAAAGTACATATGTACTTGAGTGTGTGTTTGTATTCGTGAAACAAACAATGCAATAAAAGTAAATGTAGCTTATGTCTGTATATGTAAATGGTGATTTTGAAATTGATGCGAGTGATTGAACATCAGCAAATAGAGAGTGATAAGATAAAGAAAAACATAAGCTAGGTATAGAGATGTCCTCAAATGCAATGAAAGAAATAGTTAAAAGATATTGTCATATGTCAAATCCCAATTTGTGAATGGCTGTAGACATATTTTGCACACAATTAGGTAAGCTTAATATCTCAGAAGAGGGTCCATTTGCAGGTTATGAACCATGGACAAAAGACATGTAGGATACAAAGATGACTATCTATTAGGAAAATATAAGACAAGCACATAGTTGTACGCCACTGTGACAGGAAAAACATTAATAGGATATTGATAAAAGTCAGATCCCAGTTTCTGAAATTAATGTGAACATAGTCATTAGGGTATGTCTGATGGATGAATACAGTCATCAGGGAGCATATAGAACTGATTTTCTATACAAATCACAATATTAATAGAGAAACAAGATCCGCAATTCAGAAGAATAGGAAATGAAGAGTGTTAATTCAAGTTGTACATGAATAACAAATGTTCCAAGGGCCACAGTGGACATTGGCAACATAGATCGTCAAGGACTGACATTTATAGCTATTTCAAGAGTTCTTGATCTACAAAGCCTTCGCATCCACCCAACCTTCTCATTCCAATGATATGCACGCATTAAACAAAGCCCATATGTTGCTCGCAGAATAAATGAAGAGATTCGTTTGCAAGCATTGTCAAATTCAAACATCTAATACAATTAAAGGGAATCTCAACTACTATAGGTATGGCACTTTGTTATTTACTACAATATCAACTGTTGCAATTGTTACTATCTTCAAAATTGTATTTGTCTTCTTCCTTACCTACACACTCCTCCCATTGATCATTTACACAAGTCATGATATTTAACAGGAATGCAAAACCATGAAAAGAGATGGAGCCCCTCATCAGCACTGCTCACCAGCTTCTACAAATCCTTGACAAAATGGAAACACTCCTAAATTTTACTTCTACTATGTGTCCATTTTTCTTCATTTGCCCCTTTCTTAATTATATGCAAGTGAAGATGCCATTTGTTTTTGAAATTTACACACATGCGTCAAGTAAAGAGTTACAGATCAAAAGCTAAAGTCAAGAAGCAGGCTCCAATATGATACCAAAAGCAAAAAATATGTATATATATATTTCTAAAGCAAAAGGCACCATCGCAAGGCAAAGTGCCTTGATCACAATATATTGAAACTTCCATTTCTTTTAATTATATCACATACTATATACACATTTATAAGGAGAACGTGTATTAGACATCATTCAAGTCATTTAACACAATTTTGTATCCAAAACTACAAAACAATTCGATACTCAACCAATATGTTCACTATTACATGCAAATTAAAAAAAATTGCATTTCAAAATAATAATTTCAAAATGACATAACAAAATACCTTTACAACTATACAACAAGTGCTCAAGATTTACAATGACCACTTGCCACATATAGGAATTAATTATCAACTTATATTTTTCAAATTTACTAAGGTTGATCCATTTCAAACAATATAAATATTCCAACCAAAAATTCGGCGTACCCAATTGCACACAAAAAGTGCAATCGCTAGTTCTATTTCCATTTCAAATGTGTGCAGGCGAAACGGTTTAAATTTTTGTCATTTTCCAGAAAACGTTTATAGTTGTTATAAACCTTTGAAAAACACGTGTCTCGTGGTCGAGCATCCAGCGCCGTTACCGTTCAGCACCTCGCATCTGAGCGTATATATACATATTGACAAACGGACAAACAATTGAAAGCGTTTACTCTCTCTCTCTCTCTCCCCTCGGCATAGGTTTAATCCGTTCTTGACAGCAAGCTTTACTATGGAACCCATGGATGATCCAGCTTCGATAGCTGCAGCAGCCTCAAACTTTGCATCATATCCAGGTTAGTATCCAGTATTGGTTGTTTGTTTTCAAATGGCAATTTAAACTGTAATTCGTTTTGGATCAACCGTAGTTAAAGAGGTGGCATGTTTAGCTGCCAAATTTATCGAACGCTGCCATAGATTGCTTATGCCTATGCCTTATCGTGGTGTTTGTTAAAAGGACCTATAACCGACGCTGCGGCTAAGGAGTTCTTGGATAGTTATCCTCTTCCCTTACTTTTCAGGTATTTCTCGAATCCTAACTTGCGTGGTTTGTTTTTCTTCTCTCTCTCCCTCTTTCTCTCTTTCTCTCTCTCTCTCTCTCTCTCTATATATATATATATATATATTATAGAACCCTAATTTTTTAATATTAATGTCTTAAACATTCAATCACGTAAATATACATGTATTCATGGGGCTGGGGTTTGTGCCCGGAGTTGCAATATTTGGAAGTATTTGGTTTGGTCCTGTTTCCTACTCAGACATTAAACAAGTAGGAAAAGATATACACAAAGTCTGCATCAGGGTTCTCTGCCTTGTGTAGCAGTCTGCTCAACAAATCACTAACAACAAGAATTAGGGGGAGATGCTAAACTTAACAACCTCCTGGAAACGGTACTGAACCAAAATCCAGAAAGCAAATTAGCAACAGAACATCTGGTGAACCTGCATAAAAAAGAAGAGCAAAACCTGACAAAACCACTTCACTAATGCCCTGCAAAAAAAGAGTTAGAAGCTCACAAGACCAGCATTCACAGTCAGGGAATAATAGCTATATCCAGGCATTCATTAAACTGGAAATATTTTCAAAACACAGCCGGCTTGACAGCAGTATTCTCCCTATGTTTGCCAACACAATTTTACAGGACCTCCACGGCAGTTCTCAACTATGTCTAATTTTCCCCCCAAAAAGAACTCTCTAAATATCTCTTCTAAGCTAATCTTTTAAAACTGACATCCTATTTTTAGTACAATCTACGTACACTGGGGAGCCATGCCTCCAAAATTACTGCTCCAACAACCTACTATAAGAAATATACTTTCAATATTTACACATCTCAGCATGTTTTTATTAACGGGAAAATAGTCAAATATTCCTAAATTCCTACGGTTTGGCCTGCCCGGGTCCCACAGAGAGTGGGCTGCATAATAACTGCTATGAGATATCTTCTCTTGGGGCTTGAACCCAGTCTGTAAGGGTTGTAATTCTTCTATTGCGACATGAGACAACTGATTCTAATCTCTGTGTTTAGGATGCTTTAAATAGACTCTTTTTGATACCTGGGTTCTGGTCTAGATCAGAGCAGTGGCATGGCAGCCTGATTACTCACCTTCCTTATTCAAAGTATTCAATGGTTGCATTCAAAGTATATGAATGTGGAAGACACTGTAATTTGCCTCAGGCCTAACTACTTGGTCTGGATGCGTCCTTGCTAAGCAAATGGTAGCACCCAGTTGTGTGGTTTAGACCTTACAGGGTATGTAGAGATGGGACTACTGAGACCTTTTGCAGGCCTGGATGCGTCCTTGCTAAGCAAATGGTAACGGCCAATTGTGTGCTTTAAAACGAAGGGAAATCCTTGGGTCACCAGAATTACTTGGCCTCCATAATTGGCGTGTATCCTCTTTTAGATAATATCTCTGTAGCTGAGATTTGAAATCGGACAAACTAATAAGCACAGGATTATCTCTGCAGTGGAGTGCTGAGCTTCAACACATCAAAACAAAAGAATAGTGCGTAGTTCATTTAGATGCTGATTTAACTATGGCATGAAGCATGGTTTTGTTAACCATCTTTGGATTTTAACACCTGTTGAATTCTGCTGGAGTTTTTTCTCAATGCAATCAAACATGAGGTCAAATATGTTCAAAATGCAGGGATTAGAATATTGTTGTTTGCAAGGTTAGATTGTTGGGCACACTGTTATCTATAAAAGAATCTAGCCTTATCACGGGAATGCATTTATGTTTTAATTTGTCCATGGATTATCAGGGGAGTGAGAAAATAAAGTGCAGAGATAGCATATGACAATGTTTTTTACATGTCAACCACTTTATAGTTATGGAGGGGAGACATGATAATATGCTTATTTTTCTGATAGTAATTGTATGGTGCTGTTCCTTCCCATAAATTCATGAGATGCGGCTATTTGAGATGGCATTGCAGTTATAACTTATAGGTCTGGGCATATATCATTTGTAACCAAATAATCAGAAAAGAGAATTCAGAAATATTATCTGTTTAACAAATAAATAATAATGCTATATTCCATTAAAAAGTTTGAAGTGGATACTTGATTAGCATGTGATGTGTACATGAACATATTGTTTTTTTTACTCAACTCATCTATCATATTCAATCTCAATGTTCATTGTTCTGCTATTACAATCTCTATCTCATATCTCCCGCTGTCACTTTATCTATAATCAATCCCGATATATTGTCGCTGATACTCTTCATCTACTGTACCTTTTTTAATTTTATAGAAAGAAAATGTGGCATTAGTGTAGTTCTCTTTTCTTTTATATGGTTGTCTCTTTTCTTTTAAGCAAATCAATTAGTGTAGTTCTCTTTTCTTTTATATGGTTGTCTCAAAAAGGCATTGCTACAATGCTTGACTTGATGGTCGGTGTGTGCAATGTATATATACGTTCTCTTGGAATCAATATTGCAATGGACTTAGCTCCATCAGAGTCCAACTATATTTTATATCTCATGCCAATTTTTCACTGGGCACACCTTTATAATATTTTGTGTGGGTTTCTGGGACCTTCTAAGCACATCTATGTTATTACTTATTAGAATGGGTTGGGGCTCTGGCTGGCATTGTCTGATACCTTCAGGGAGAGATGGACAAGTTGTTTATGTTTGTTGGGTTGATGGACAAGTTGTTTATGTCTGTTGGGTTGAGATTATTAATACCTGTCAAGGAACAAACTCTTACATGGGGATTCTTGCAATATAAAGGGGGTTTATTGGCATGGTGACCTGTAGCTTGGTTAGGTAAAATTGATTTGGAAAATAGCCTTTTGTTGCCTTTCCTATTTAGGTATACATGGATAAAATTGAAACCTGTCAAGGAACAAACTCTTACATGGGGATTCTTGTAATATAAAGGGGGTTTGTTGGGATGGTGACCTGTGGCTTGGTTAGGTAAAATTGGTTTGGAAAATAGCCTTTTGTTGCCTTTCCTATTTAGGTATACATGGATAAATTGCAAGTATGAACAAGAGGCTGGTTGGAAGTAAGTATATTATGCTATTGTATTTGGAGGCAAGGCTGAAAGATGTCCATGCCATCATTTTCTATAATGACAGGCTATTTCACTTTAGCCTCAGCTTTCACATTAGCCTTATTACAAAGCTTCCCATGAGACAGATCATATTGATGTGACATTCTTTTCTCTGATATGCTGAAACTTATGATAATAATAAATCCGCTGAATCAAATGTTGATTTTTTTCTTTGCCCTTATATTGTGCAACAAATGTACTCTTATAATGTTCAAAATTAGACTCAGCCATTTGCATTTGTCTCTGTTCTTCTTGCAACAAATAAGAACTGACTTTTTCAAAGGTAAGGGGCAGATTCTTTGCCAACAAATGCAACGACTCCACAAAAATTTCAAAGGACCGTGGAAACTATTGATAACCAAAGCAACCATTTCATCATCATCATCATCTACTGGTTTATTGACAACAGAGTTGATTCCTTAGGTCTTTTATCCTAAATATATGCTTTGACAATGAACCCACCTTCACCTAACTTTGTGGAGAACAGTAGATTTTTCAAATACAATACCTATTTCTTTTTGATGTATGATATTGCAATGTCCCCAAATTTTGAAAACCCCTAAATCTGCCCTAATTTATTGGTTTCAAATAATCAATTTGGTTTAGGGATGTCTATGGCTTGATTAGGTCATTGTAAGTTAGAATTAGAAAATGTGTACAAGATAATATTATATGATGCTCTCATTTGAATATGTAAAGAAACAAGGAAAGTAAAGTTAGCGATATAACTACCTGTTTAAGACCTGCAAATATGTTAGTAGACATTTATAAATAAAGACAACATCATTTTATAAGTATATTCATATTGAATCTTCTTTAGATTTTCCTAATTCATTCTTCCTTGCACACAATGGTCTGATAGGGTGCCCAAGAAACCCTCTACCCTAGGCCCAAGAGCATTACACCCCTCTTGGCCCCATGTGGCCCTTGCCATCCATATGGGGTGGTGTGCCTAGTGAGGTGTCCTACCACTGTTCCCTTGTACCAGAACCATTATCGCTTAATCATATTGAGAGCTTGAGGGTGCAACTACAGCAGGGTGTCTTGGATAGTCATTCCCTCAAAGCCCAAGAGCAGTACACCCCTCTTGGCCCACATGCGGCAGGCCTCAGTCATCCACCATGGGGTGGTGTACTTAGAGGGTGACCCCAACGCTGTTTCCCCTCCTCGTAGGCTCACAACTCCCTTAGCACTACAATCAGATTATCAAAATGCAGTCCTTATTTTAATCTTACATATTGAATCAGTCCCATACAGAGATCAATGATACATACACCATATAGGGAGAATTGAATTTATGTAGATATTTATACTTACATTTACCTGGGCTCGATTTGCTGGAGCTCTTCCTGGTCCTCACAGCCACCGATCTGCAGAACTACCTTGTCCTTTATCAATTGCTATGCCTTCCTTTCTTATCCTGTCTTCCAATATTGTAATTGCCTTAAGTACTGCTCGGGTGTGCAAACCTGTAGTCCGTCTTTTATTGCCTGATGTTTGATAGTCTAGTGTGCAAGATGTCTTCTATCTTTCTTTTCCCAAATCCTGTTCTTAGCACTCCAGCGATATTGTTAGCATAGATCAAACAGATAGAAATCTATTAACGTACTTATATTAAAGCATCATAAATTCTTATAAGGTTCAATAATTGCTGCAAGCATCATTATTGTTTAATCATATACAATATACCTATGTATCTACGTATATGTATACCCTTTATATAAATTATTGATTTCAATCTTCCAATAACCACTTTATATGAATTCACATGTATATATATATGTGTGTGGTGTGTGTGTATGTATTTATATATTAATAATTATATTTAATTTTACTTCCCTAATTATATTCTTGCTAATAATATTTATTCCAATATACGTGTTCCTTCTGCTGTATTTCCTAGATTTCCTTGAATGCAGACGTATTCCTCAATCTGAACCATATTATATTATTTCATTGCTAAAATTTACTGATCTGAATACAGATCTTATTTCTGGTTGTCCCCCTCTTTTAATATCTGCTTAAGACTCAGAATCTATTCCTCTTTATTCCATCGATCCCTTGCTGTTATTTCCTCCCTTCTTCCCCATGGTTGCTTGATGGAAGAAATAAATACAAACACAGTTTGCTGCTCCTTGGTGATCAGATTTTAGAGAATATCAAATGATTCTGTGTCAGATTCTATTCTTCTCCCCTTCGATATCTTTTTAGGATAAGTCTTAGTTCCTTTTATATCGCTTTGATGTGAGAGGAGGTGTCTTCTCATTTGTAATTCCTTCTAATTGCACCTCCTCATGTAATCGCTGCCCTAATACAATCTTTCATTAATCATTGTTCTTTTATTCTCATTTTTTGTCTCAAGTAATGTTGACTATTTAATTGGCGTTGATGGGCTTGATCGAATTCCCCTTACACGTCGATGGTAGTGTGGATAATCCTACGATGACAATTATATATTGTTAACAGTGGCAATTGATATTCTCTTATATTTAATTGTGGAGGCTATTCATGGGCATCAATTACTCTTGGTGTTTGTAGATGATTGAGGACATCCCATAGTCGTTTACCTATAACCGATACTATTAGAATTCTCTGCGCAGGAGAGTGTTTTAAGCGCTGCCTATAGTATTCATATGGATGCAATTGATTGACATTGGTTCCTGGTTTTTTTGAGGAGAGACACCACCTACTAATTCCGTGGAGGTCTGAAGGTGGTCTCTTCCGCCCTTTAATTAGCGCCTTTCTATTTATTGTTGCCTTAATCATAATGGAGAGTATCATCTAGGTCTAATAATTGTTGATTTTAGATGATCAGATTTAGTGCACAGAAAAAGATTCAAAATTAGACAACATAACACAGCATATACCCTGGGAAAACCCTCCTCTTGAGGGAGAAAAACCTAGCAACAAAGATCTCTCTTATATTGATTATAGAAGTGGCAACAATTCACTTTACAATGAGGCCGAACACAAGGCCAGAAATCAGTTTCATCACCAGATATAAAGAACAGAACCAAACAGTTGCAATTTAAGACTGAAGTTCAGTCTTATAGGAACTCGCAGACTGCCCCTGAATGACTTACAACTGTCCTTGATCAATTCACAATCTGGCAGAGACAAGCGTTCACAATCTGGCAGAGACAGAATATGGATCTACAGCAATTTGCCCTTGTATGATCTTTTCCTCTGTGTTCACTCTTTTGTATGATTACACTGCACTATGTAATATATGTTCACCCTTTGAACATTCGCACTTTATCTGCAGATAAACTCGCACTGAATCATTAGTCAAGTTCATACTTGACAGAGTTCGCTCTTTGTCACAGATCTGAATGCAAGGATTCACAGTCACTTCAATGATATTTCGCACTTGATAATGTTTACACTGTGATATCTTGAATCTGCACATTGAAGATCTATTCGCCCTTGATGTACTCGCTCAGATAAGTTCGCACTTTGCAGATCTATCCGCCCTTGATGTATTCGCTCAGATATGAACAACCGAACTTAGCTGATGTGTGTCTTTTAATGGACGAAACAGAAGTATATATATATGTCTTAGAAAGATCGCATCTCTTCTTTATCATAAGGTCGGCCAAAGACAATTACAATTCAATGATGTCGGCCTTAACATAATCATGAACAAT
The DNA here is from genome assembly GCA_007258455.2 of Sequoia sempervirens. Classification (NCBI taxonomy): domain Eukaryota; kingdom Viridiplantae; phylum Streptophyta; class Pinopsida; order Cupressales; family Cupressaceae; genus Sequoia; species Sequoia sempervirens. The sequence continues at coordinate 4,620 of VDFB02210718.1, read as the reverse complement.
ATAATTATTTCCAACAACCAATTCTTGGCCTTCTCTTTTAGAGAATATTTTACTCAAGCAACTTTGAAGGTTCAAAACCAAAATCACATACTTGTGAAGATAAAGATATTCAGATATTTTACTCTTTACCTAAGTTACCGATTTGTTTTTGGATTCGGGTACGGGTACGAGAATCCGATACGGGATTCGGCAAAAAAATAAATTTGGGTTTGGGTACGGCAATACAAAAAACATATAAAAATCAGAAATATATACATATTTGCAGCAGTAATTAAGTTCAGAATACACCACCATATTAATAGTCTAATAACATAGCAAAAATACATCACCATGGTAAAGAAACTACAGAAGGAAAATACTCGACGACTTAAAAAGTATTAAAATATAATATATTGAAGAAAATGCTATTTTTATACATATATTTATATTATCATTGCATATCTTAATAATAAATATAATTTATATTGCATTTATTTATAATAAATACAATAATAGTATATATTAAATAAATATAATAATAGCAAATATAATAATAAATATAATAATAGACTAATACTAAATATAAATATATAATAATAAATATAATATATAATAATGGACTAATATAAGAATATAATAATAGTGCTATTATGAGGGATAAGAATATACAAATAATAATATAATTTAAATATTATGAGGGATATTAAGATATACAAGATTAAGATATTAATATCCCTTATATTACAGTGCCGTGGAGCGGAGCCGAGGTCGGGTTGCGAAGGCCGAAGGGATTGTAGTTGGGCCGGAACAAAATTTCAATGCCCTAACTTTGCTACAATAAACTACGTGTAACTCCTCTGAATGCATTTTATCGATGACTATCACCTTCTGAATGGCGAGTAAAGGTAGGAGTTATTCGCTTTTACTAAAAATCTAGCGAATACTCTGCGTTGCCGCTTGAATCTATATATATCAAGGATTCCGCTTTTAATAATAAAAAATGATTAAAAACACATTTTTATGCGGTTGGTGACGTGAAAAAATTCGCTTTCAGTTCTCGTATCGGAAGAATCCTGAAAAGCTTGAATGCAAACGTATCCCACGAGAATTTTGAATCGGCCGAATAAATGCAATCCGAATCGAATCGAATGCGATCGTATGGTATCCAGGAGGCTTAGTATGGCGAATCGGTAACTTAGCTCTTTACCATACACAACCCTTTCGCTTTTTCCTTCTTCTTTGCTGTCCTGCTTCTTCCCAAAACAAAATGAATTCACCTTCTCCCTACTACTTTATTACCTCATAATTTGCCGTCCTTGCTTTCGTGGGAATGAGGGGGCTCTCCTATGTACTTGTTTTTAAAATCCTTTGTTTGTGTTGGCGGTGAAATGAACTCCGCGTCTGCCCCTCTTTGTTTTCTTTTTCAAAGGAAGGAAAGTATGAGGCTACGTGCCTTTACGGTATGCTTTTATTTTGTTTTCTTTTAACACAATTTCCTCTCGGCTTGTGGGTCCCACCTCCAAGCTTACTATTTTGTTTGTTTTCTTTTTTGTAAAAGGCATGGGTCCCACCACAACTCTTTTATCACACCTTGTAATTAAAAGGGGATGAATATTTTGAATTAGTATATTTTATTTTGATTATGTAGTTTTTTTTCTTCCTTTAATATATATACATTTTCTATTTACTTATACTCATAAGTATGAATATAAAATTATTAATGATTGATAATTTTAATTTCTTATTGAGTTAATAATTAAAGAATTAAGATATTTCAATATGAATATAAAATTATTAATGATTGATAATTTTAATTTCTTATTGAGTTAATAATTAAAGAATTAAGATATTTCAATTTACCCCTCTTGATGCAATATGCAACCTGGGAATAACGCTATGTGCTCATGTGTGCTATACTTTCACACAATTTGCCCTGGATGGCTAGACTCTCCTTCCCAATGATACTCTCTCTCTTCGGCGAGAGTGTGTAACTGCCCTGTAACATTCCAAAAATCAGGAATAACATTAGCCCATTACAATTAATAAAATTCAATCATATAGCTGTGTATGAAATTATAGGAACTCATTCATAACACCATGATTAATCCCATTTGATGTGTTATTAAAACGATTAATTTTTAACCACTATTTGAAATAGCTATTTATATCTAGATAAAAAAATCAGGAATAATATTAGCCCATTACAATTAATAAAATTCAATCATATAGCTGTGTATGAAATTATAGGAACTCATTCATAACACCATGATTAATCCCATTTGATGCGTTATTAAAACGATTAATTTTTAACCACTATCTGAAATAGCTATTTATATCCAGACAAAACAACAGACAAGACAGCAGTATAAAATTTTAGGGCTGATTGTTATGACAGTTAGCTTTCACATTCAGTTGAACATCCATATCAATATGACAATACAAAATTTAGGGCCGGTTTGCATAATCAGCTAAATATCTATACAAAATTTAGGGCCGGGTTGCAATCAGGGTTGTGACAAAAGAGAACCATTCTGAGTTAATCTTGAGATATTCCTTCCAAGAACTTCAGCCAACAAAATAAACAAAGGGACAAAGGATCAGCTTGTTACAGCCCTTTGCGACTTCTAAAAAAACCTTTAGGAATCCTATTAAGTAAAGCAAAAAAGTTAGGAGGTGAAACACACTCCTGAATCATACCAAGAATTTTTTAATCAAAACCAAATCTCTTGAGGATAGTGAAAATAAAATCCTACGACACTCTGTCATAATCTTTAGAAATATCCGATTTAAACACCATACCATCCTTATGAATCCTCTTCATTGAGTGAATGATCTCGCGGGTTGTAATAGCAGCATCCAGGATTTGTCTCCCAAGAACAAGCCCTTTCTGATTTTGGGATATAAGCTTAGATAACAGAGGTTGGATCTTGAAGACCAAAATCTTTGAGAAAACCTTATAAACTGTATTAAAAAGACTATTGGATTTAAAATCAGTCATAGAAGTTACATTAATCTTCTTAGGAATAATGAGAGTTATAAATGTGTTATTGAGTTGCTTGCGAAGCTTACCAGAATAGAAAAATTCATGTGCAACAACAGTTACATCTTTTCTTCCCACAATATCCCAAAGATCTTGAAAGAAGGGTCGAGGAAAGCCATTAGAACCAGGTTCCTTAAACACACCAAAAGAGAAGACTGCAGCCCCTAACCTCATCTTTTGACACCTGTTTAAGTGTCGTGAACCCGGATGGTTCTCTATTCTGAAACCCTAACTGAACTGAGGTTTATTGCAAGCTTTTGTGTTTTTGTATTTTTTTGAGGTTTTGAAGGTTTTTGCAAATAATCAAGAAGCTGCGATTTTCTAATAAATTGCTTGAAAAATTCATAAAAAATTCTAGAACAATGAAATAAGCTCAAAACTGCCCTGAGAACTTAGGCGCACCTATTTATTAACTTTTCAGAGCTTTTACAATGCCAAAGATTAAATAAATGATATAGAATATGTATTTATTCAAAAACCTGATTTCCTTGCCAGGCGCCAAAGATAACAATGAATAGATGTACGGCTGAATGAAAAACAATCTCCAAGCTCGAAAACCAAAGCAGGATCTCCAGTATGCACAGGCGCACTAGATCTCAGTGATAAAGTCTGAAGACAGGGAGCGTGGTTTTCAAGGAATGATGGTACGGCCTGCAAGTACAGAAATGTACGGCCTGTCTGCTGCAGCAAATAAAATGGTACGGCCTCCAAGAAACAATGCCAGATCTCTGGATAAAGACCTCTGTGAAAGTCGCCTCAATAGGTAGATGATAAATCTCTGTTCAACTCTGATGAATCTGTCAATGAAACCAATCTGTAACTCCTGAATGAAGTCACCCAGATGCAAGCTTAAACTGGTATTTCACAGTCTCAGTCTGCCTAATCTCTGAAGAGTTTTCGTTCTCCAGAAACGCCTGTCTGCCAGAAACCCTAGGGTTTGCAAACTCCAATGCTCAGAGCAAAAAAGACAAAGTCGAATAATAATATCATGAATAGTTCGATTTTGCCTTGAAAAGGTATATATTGCTCTTGAAGAAATTCGACCCAACTCCTTTTTAAATAATCATTTAAAATAAATGATTTAATACGCCTTTTTAAACTTAGGAGAAATCATTAATTATTGGCGTCCCTATTTTAATGAATATAAAATACTCATTAAGTCAACATTTAATAATTTATTATAAAGTATAATAAATACTTTATAATTAAGCCGAATAATTAAATATTTAAATATTTCAATAAAGTGACTTTAATATAAAGTCAAATTATTAAATATTTAATAATTCCTTAAATACTCCTTATTTCTCCGTCTGATCAACCAACTGCTGAACTAGGTCGATTCTGAGCTGAATAGTCGAACCAGGTGCCCTGCCCGAAATAGCAGCTTCCGCCTGACCTAACTTTCTAAAAATAGAAAGTTCCTGAAAATGCTCTCTGGAAGATTCTGCGAAGGCCCAACCCCGACACAACCGCAAAACTGGAGCTACCAAACACTGAGCAACTGCCCCAGATGATCCTCTGCGCACTCCTGTCAGCCTACGAGGATCGAAATGATAGGCTAACCTCGTCACCAGCTGTGCTGACTAGGATGGGGACATCAC
>VDFB02210717.1:0-13387 GCA_007258455.2 Sequoia sempervirens | reverse complement strand
TTTTTGCTTGTTGGATTGACAAAGGGAGTTGAAGATTGACCATTGAAGCTTCTACAAATGATTGCATTTCCATTCCTACATATTTGTAAGTGTTCGTTAGCTACCACGAAGATTGTAGAAGGGTATTTTTGCAAAGAGGTAAGTTTTTTTCAATGTTTTTGAGTTTTTTCTTCTATTTTTTTTGTTTTACAAACATGAAACTTTGTTTTGTTTAATTTTATCTATGTTTTTTCCATTCTTCTATGAATGTATGAAATATTCAAAAGAGTTGGGTTTTATAAATCAATCTTTTGTTTTCAATTATTTTTATTTTTGTTTTTAATGTGTTGTTTGCAAAAAAAAAGTGCCATAGGAATCACAATGTCAATAGGTTCTACCTCTGAAGCTCAATCTAAGTTCAAAAGAGAATTGAATTTTCCTCTATGGAAGTAGGTTGAAATGATACAAATAGTTCCAAGTTGTGGTAGTTACATTTGGAAATGCAATGGATGTGATGTTCAATATTTTAGTTCATATTTTTGGGTGAAAGCACATTTGTGTGGAATACCTTGAAAAAGCATCAAAGCTTTCCTTGGAAAGAACAATGTACCTATTCCACTGAGATAGTCATAGGATACATTATAGAGAAAGAAGTAGATGAATGGGAAGGCCATAGATCAAGTCACCCCTTATTAAGAAAAATATTTAAGGGAATGTTTCCCCCAGCTAATTTCAATATCGTGGTAGAAAACCACCCATTTTTTGCCACTCCTCATCCTCAAATTGAAAGTGTATAACCCATTATAAATAAAATACCAAAGGAGCCTTTGGAACTTTCATTTCAAAATGAGAGTAGAGCCATTACTGACCAAAATGTAGTAAGATGTATATATGCAAATGGAATACCTTTTAATGTTATTTTCTCTCCATATTGAAAAGCAATGTTGAGAACAATTAATGAAGCTACAAAAAGGTACAAGGACCTAGGTTGTGAGAAGGTGTGTGGCACCTTATTGGGAAAAAGAGGTCACAATTTGGTAAATATTCATTGAAGCTCATAAGGGATTCATGGATTGAGACATTTTTGTCTATTATTTCAGATGGGTGGAAAGATTCAAAAAATTAGCCCTTGATCATTGCCATATCCTCTTGATGTTTTTTTCCCTTTCAGCACTTCTTTTCCTCCATTTAGACCAATTTTGGCTAATCACCATGCTAGAAAGTGGTTGTCTAACTTTCACAAGTCATCTCAAGACAATTGTGTTAGAGGAAAACCATGTCTTTGCAACCTATTACAAAATAATTAGAAATTAAAAACAAACTTTATAGAAGAGTTTCAATTAGAATACACAATCAAATTATGAAAACAAAAAATGTAAATATTACTTCACTTTCCATGAATAGCTCTAATTTTGAAAATGATCTAAAGATCCCTTGAGGCATGTGGTGGTTGGTGATGAACATTTGGATGTCCTCAAACTCTACATAGAATTCTTTGATCCAAGAATTTTTATTCTCAATCTTTAGTAGCATAAGATTGAGTGAGTGGACCACACAAGGTGTCCAAAATATATTTGAATATCATTCCTCAACCAACAACCTTGCAACTCTACAATTCTTGGTGTTGTTCGTTACAACTTGAACAATGTTACAGGGTCCCACAAGTCCTCAATGGTTGCAATGAGAATTTAGCAATAAATTGCCCATCTTTTACTTGTCCCTCACAATCCACAACCTTCAAAAACATTGAACAAGTGCATGAAATTATTGAAGAAAGATGGAACAAAATGGAAACTCCATTACATCTTCTTTCCCTTGCATTGTCTCCAAAATACTATAGTAGTCAGATTCTTTTTGTGTCAGGAAGGCTTTCTCCATATATGAGAGTCTTCCTCTATTTTGAATTGTGAGGTAGAGTAACGAATGAGTTCATTGATTTTGTGCACTCAAATGGTCAAGGTGTTGAGGTTCTTCGTGATAGGTTCTTAAAGGATGCTCATGTTAGGAAATTAAGCTTTACATTTAATAAATTATTCATCAAGTTAGTTAGTTAGTTGGGAAGTTATTCCCATAAGGGAATTTAGATAGTTATTCATGGGAATGGAATTCTTTATAAGAGTTTGTAATAAGCATTGTAATTCACTGGAACAAATCAATATCTTACTATTATGTTTTTATTATTCTATGCAATGATTTAATCTGGTTTTTTGTATTTTTTCTATCATTTTAACATGGTATCAAAGAAATAAATATGTCAAGCCTATGGGAGAGCAATCTAAGTTGCTGGTTATGGCATTGAAATATGTGACTTTGCTGTTGAAATTTATTATGTGACTAAAGAAATGATAATTTGAATAAATGAAATTTATGAAGTCTTTAGTTGTTTACCAGGACAATTTCTTTCACCATTTGTCTAGTGTTGCTTGATCAAGAATAATTATTGGTTGCATTCATTCATAAGAGATTTTCTTTGAAGCGTGGGAGTTTGGAGTGTATATTTATTCGATTATTTGCACTTGACTGAAAGTTGGAAATGTGAATTTAATGTATAATGAGAATATAGCCAGATTATTGCGCTGAATAGAGAGGCATTCAAAAAGATGAGTAGAAGCAGTGCATGGATCAAGCAAATAAAGACGCGATAATGCTTTGACAAAGAAGTCAAAAATCTATGCATTTAATTGTATTATTAAATGATTCTACCAATTCTATGCGTGGAAGAACCAAAAGAAAGATTTGAAGGAATTTTAATCCGATTACGTGAGAATTTGAAGTTTTGTCAAACGTTTCAAGAATTTGATGTAAAATAGAAGTGCTGGTGTGCATTGTTGTGCATGGGAAGTTGTTTATTAGGCATGTATGTAAGAGATGCTATGCAAGGGGTACCAATTTATGTTGATTAGTTTTAAAGGCATTGAAGTTTAAACTGCCAAGGATATCAATTTTATTATCTATAGTTTGGAGAGTTTGTGTTGGTAATTATACTACATGTTTATACACTGATGATTATAAGCATATATATATTTTTTTAAGGATTCTAGCAAAATGAGTTTATATGGTATTTAATATGCATTAAAGAGTTGCATTGTGGTGGAAGAGGATATAAAGGTGTAATTTGGTTTGGAGTCTAATTTGAGCATTGCATTTGTCAATATATTAAAATAAGGTATTCAACAAGATTGCATATGCAATTAATTTATGTAAGTGGGGTTATAAGGTGTGAAAGGAGAAACTATTGAGTTGAAATAAGATTGTATTATCGATTGAGAGTGATATTCATTATTTTCTACATTTAAACTGATCATATTTTTAACATATTTTTCATGTGAAGAGTGTGCATCAAAGGAAAGATTTATTCTTACTTTGGAGTCATAATGAAATATTTTATTCATATCATGAGAACATAATATATGGTTGTTTGCATAATTTTCATGTTCTTCAAGTCATCTATGTTACACTTGGCAAAGATTTCAGATTGAAATGCTTGCTATATCAAAGAGTCTAATGAGACATCAAATAAATAGAGTGTAATAGAGTCCTATCAAAGGTTGGAGGAAATGGAGGTAGGAGGAAATCTATCATCTCGAGCTAGCTTCTCACTTAGGGATGATTCCTTGCATGAGAAGCATTTGTTTCATCTCTAGTCCTTTTAAGAGCAAGATGTGGCATGTAGTGATTTTCTTGGCTTGTAGATAGTTGAATTAACAAATTTGGTGAGCTGTTTTTGGTCTGTGGATAGTTGAATCCACAAACTAGATATAGAAATTGAGTGTGCCTCAATCCATAGTTTTACAAATTTGTATTTGTGGATAGTTGAGTAAGTTTTGATCCACAAATGGAGGAGTATTACTGTGGATAATGGAGTGAGTCTCAATTCATAGTTGGTTGGTGATTTCCTTGTGAATAGTGAAGTGTGTCTCAATTCACATGTAAACGTTGGATAATTAAAACATTTACGTAGACATGAGGATTTTGGGTTGATGTTTCAATGTAGAGTCTCAATTCATAGTTGGTTGATTTCTGGAATAGTGGAGTGTGTCTCAATTCACATGTAAACATTGGATAAAAAAATTTACTCAGACATGAGGATTTTGGTTTGATGTTTCAAATGTAGAGTCTCAATTCATAGTTGGTTGGTGATTTTCTTGTGAATAGTCGAGTGTGTTTCAATTCACATGTAAACGTTGGACAATTAAAACATTTACCTAGACATGAGGATTTTGGGTTGATTTTTCAATGTAGAGTTGGATAGTGAGAACATTTACCCAAACATGTAGAATTTGGGTTGATTCTCAAGATATTTTCCTAGACAATGGAGTTTGGGTTGAATACCTTATTTTAATATATGGGAAGTTATTCTTGTAAGTGAATTTATGGTTATTTATAGGAATGCAATTATTTATAAGCATTTGTAATAAAAAGTGTATTTCACTATAACAAAACAATATCTTATTATTATGCTTTTATTATTTTTGTGCAATGGTTTGATCTAGTTTTTTTAATTTTTTCACCCATTTTAACAACTTATATTTGGTGATACTTCCATAGTCATTAATTCCAACATTTACAACCCCTTGCAATCAAAATTTAATCACAAATAAGTTTAATAAATTTTCATATTTTAGTTTAAAAAGTTTCATTTATAATTTATAATTTTTTTATAATATATAAGTTTAATTGTTTACTTTATCTTCATAGTTTTCCAGTTCATCTGCATTCGAGAGGAATTGTAGAATATATTATTTCATCCACTCAGTAAAGCGCAATAATTTTCTCTCAAAAAGAGTAGTGAACTTAGTATATGTGAATTCTAACTTGCATCTCCTTTCAAAAAAAGGAAATGACTATAAGCAAGGGGAGACAAAGTTGTGGGATATAGATCCAAAGCATACTAAATTGGATTCTTCCACTTCCCACCATATTGCATATGAGGAGTTTGATAGCTAGCAACAACATAAGCACAATAGTAGTGCTAGTGGTAGTGTCACTTGTGTTGCTTGTGATTCATCTAGTTTTCCTACATCATTTAATGCCAATGTTGACATTGATATTGATGATTTAGATAATCCATGTAATGATTAAAAATTTAAAAGTGTTGTAATATTGAACTTGAAGTTTGAACAATGAATATTTATCATGCATTGTTTAAATGGCTTTCAAGTTTATGGTGGTTTTGTTATTTATATGATGTTATGTGATATTCTAATCCTAATTCATGCTTCTAGGCTGCATGTATGTGTGTGTGTGTGTGTGTGTGTGCACGTGCACACTTTTTGTACTAAAAAACCCAAAACGAACCTAAAACCCCAAAAAAAATTAGTCAAACGTGTGAATCAACCCTGAAACAAGTAACAAAACTCGCTACTTAGATAATTAATTTAAAAAGACCCTTGTCTATAATTCTTTTGAAATAACTGTCAAAAAAATTTACATCACATTACTTTATGAAAGTCATTGTATTCTATATTCTATGTTTATTTTCTTGAATTTGATTTATTTTATATTAAAATTAATTTATTTCACCAGAAAATTATTTTAAATTAAGAGTTAATTTATTTTACTATATTTTTCTAAAATTTAGTATAGACATCTTAAATACATCTATTTTAAAATGTGAAAAAATATTTTGAAATGTTTTATTTTAATTTATAAATATTTAAAAAATTATATTTTATTTATTTTATTATTTTTGATTATTTACTTAAAATTATTTTATTCAAATAAATATTGACTCAAAATTATTTTTCTTTCAACTATTGTTTTGAATGTCAATATTTTGTTCTTTTACCACCATCAGATGTTACATTCTTATTTAAATATTTTAATAAATAAATTAAAATAAAATAAATACTTATCATTATAATATAGATAAAATATGAAATCATAAAATAATAAAATACAAAGTTTTCCTTTCTTTCCATTTTCTATAGCAAGAAGAAAGTAATCGGTGGGATCAACATAGTTTTGTTGTGGACGTAATTAAAAATATTCATTCATTCATGTGAAATAGAATTTTATATTCAACTTTCTTCCATCTATATATGAAATAGAATTTTATCTTTTGGCAGAATTTTAAGAGATTGAAAAACACCTTCTTATTATCGCATCGCTTCACAAAAAGATAAAAACAAAATTTTCCTTATCATTACAGGTGGCTTCTTAAAATTTTAAAGAATAAAACAAAACTTTTCTTATCATTGCAGGTGGCTTGGCAGAATTTTAAGAAATAAAAATAAAATCCTATTTATCATTGTATGGCTTTGTAGAATTTTAAGGAATAAAAACAAACTCTTCTTATTATTGCAAGTGGCTTGGTAGAATTTTAAGAAATAAAAACAAAACCTCATTTATCATTGCATGTTGCTTGTAGAATTTTAAGTAATAAAACAAAACTCTTCTTATCATTGCTGTGGATTTGCAAAATTTTAAGAAATAAAAACAAAACAGCTCTTGTCATTGCACTACGCACAAAAGTAGCGTACAAGACCAACTGATATTTTCTAGGAAGATTGGACACGCCCACACTCATATTCCACACGGCCGGGAATTTTCTGTGACTGCCACATATTCTGGACTGAGGTAGCTGCTGCGCAATTATCTCGTTGGAATTTTGCCTCCTCCTATTAGTCAACCATCTAGCGAGGTTTATTATTTGGGTTTGATCTACAATAAAATGAAGGGAAATATATCAAGTGGTATTGGCAATTTTACAGTTGATAACAATAGACTTATTCAACAATCATTTCAATGGGACCATTCCATCCACACTCGGTCACCTTTTCAATTTAGTAAAATTATATTTGTAATAAAAAAATTTATGTGGAGCAATTTCATAAAGTTTAGGTTATGCAAAAGAGTTTGGATTGTTATCATTAAGTGAAAACATGGTTTCAGATCAAATTTCAGATGTTGTTTGAAGATCCTGGCACAAACACCTTTGATTGAAGGCGGACCTTCAACCAAAGGTCTTCTTCATTCGAAACTCTTGGTATATGGATAAAATAATAATACAATAATACCTTTGAGCAAAGATGAAATTTGTTCAAATGTCTAATTTTATTTTTTTTAAAAGGTGCAAAACCAAAAACTATCAGTTCATTTTCTCAGCCCTATTTTGCAACAATGGCAGACATGTGATTTAACAACAAAGACCCCTATTGTCACAGGAGGCTTCAAATGAAGGTTTGCATATTAGTGCACACCTAATGATTTGCAATTGTTTTCTATCATTTTTAATAGGTAGACCTGAGTTTTTGACATGTAATTTCTTTATTTCCAAATTTAAATTATATTTTGAAACTCTATTTTACATGTAATTTCTTCATTTTTTAATTTCAATTATATTTTGAAACCTTAATTTACATGTAATTTCTTCATTTCCTAATTTAAATTGTATTTTGAAACCTTAATTTTGTATGTAATTTTGAAACCCTAATTTACATTTAAATCTTAAAACCCTAATTGAAGCCCTAATTTCATGCAAATATTCAAACCCTAATTAAAACCCTAATCTACATGTAAATCTTCAAATCCTAAGTAAAACCCTAATTTATATATAAATTTTCAAAGCCTAAACTCTAATTTACATGTAAATCTTCAAACCTCCTATATTTTAGCTATTGATACCTAATGATAAAACCTATTCCTCAAACCCTTCCCTTCTAGACTTCTTAAGAAACCTCCTCGGTCTACTCAATCAAAAATTAACAATAGACTTACTTATTCAACAATCATGTACTAATAGACTTCATTGATAACAATAGGACTTACATAAAACCTACACTCTAGTTTATCTTAAAACTCTTCCTTCTAGTTGATATATCTAAGTGGTATTGGCAATTTTACATTTGATAACAATAGACTTATTCAACAATCATTTTGTACTAATGAATCCAAAACAAACCTACAACCCAAAAATATTTTTTTTTGAATTTGATTTATTTTATATTAAAATTAATTTATTTCACCGTAAAATTATTTTAAATTGAGTTAATTTATTTTAAGTATGTAATTTTTTTTTTAAATTAGTATAAATATTTTAAATACATATATTTAAAAATGTGGAAAATTATAATCTTGAAATATTTTCTTTTAATTTATAATTATTTAAATATTATTATATTTTATTTACTTTATTATTTTTATTTATTTATTTATAAATCATTTTATTCAAATAAATATTGACTCTAAATTATTTTTCTTCCAACTATTGTTTGAATGTCAATATTTTTTTTCTTTACAATATCAAATATTATATTATTATTTAATTATTTTTTATATATAAATTAAAATAAAATGAATAGTTATTATTATAATATAGAGAAAATATAAATTCATAAAATAATAAAAAACAAAGTTTTCCTTTCTTTCCATTTTATACAGCAAGAATAAAGTAATTAGTGGGATAAACATAATTTTTTTGTGGACGTAATTAAAAAATATTCATTCATTCGTGTGAAATATAATTTTATATTCAACTCTCTTCTATCTATATGTGAAATAGAATTTATCTTTGTTATGAAATTGACTGAGTGTGGCTTCTCAGAATTTTAAGATATAAAAACAAAAATCTTCTTATTATTGTATGTGACTTCACAGAATTTTAAAAGATAAAAACAAAACTCTTTTTATCATTTCACGTGGCTAGGCAGAATTTTAAGGAATAAAAACAAAACTCTTCTTATCATTGCAGGTGGCTTTGTAGAATTTTAAGAAATAAAAAACAACTCTATTTATCATTGCACGTGACTTCGTAGAATTTTAAGAAATAAAAACAAAAAAACTTCTTATCATTGCATGTGACTTCGCAAAATTTTTAAGAGATAAAAACAAATGGCTCTTGTCATCATACGCATAAGACCACAACTCATATTCCATTGAATAAATCTTCCAAAGTGGCTTCATAGAATTTTAAGAAATAAAACAACACTATTTATCATCGCATGAGACTTGTAGAATTTTAAGAAATAAAAACAAAAAACTTTATCACAATGGCTTCTCAAAATTTTGGTGAAGAAATAAAACAAAATGTTTTGTCATTGCATTCAGGCACTACACAAAGCTGACTTTGTAGAATTTTAAGAAATAAAACAAAATTCTTATCATTGCATGTGGCTTCACAAAATTTTAAGAAATAAACAAAATGGTTCTTGTCAATGCGACTAGGCAATCATACTGTGCAATCGCATAAGACCCAACTCCGCATTCCATTGATTAAATCTTCCAAAGTGGCTTTCATAGAATTTTAAAAAATAAAAATAAAACTTTATTTATCATTGCATGTTGTTTGGTAGAATTTTAAGGAATAAAAACAAAACTCTTCCTATCATTGCACGTGGCTTTGCAAAATTTTAAGAAATAGAAACAAAATGGCTCTTCTCATTGCACTACGCACCGCACAAAGTAGCGTGCAAGACCAAGTCATATTGCACTGAACAAATCTTCCAAATATTTTCATATTCCACATGGCCAGGAATATTCTGTGACATATTCTGGACTGAGGTAGCTGCTGCGCAATTTTAGTTCTAGACTTGTCTCTTAATTATCTCCTTGGAATTTTGCCACCTTATATTAGTCAACTATCAAGTGAGTTGTATTATTTGGGTTTCAAAGGGAAACATATCAAGTGGTATTGGTAATTTCATAGAATTGACAATAATAGACTTATCTGACAATCATTTCAATGGATCACTTCATTCATACTCTGCCACTTTTTAAATCTTGAAAATTTGTATTTGGACAAAAACAATTTATGTGGAGCAATACTAGAAAGTTTAGGTCACCTAAAATTTTAGGTGATGTAAAAGGGATTGGATTGTTATCATTCAGTGAAAATATGATTTCAGATCAAATTTCAAATGTTCTTGGCAATATTTAACTATTAAGATATCTTATTCTTCATGACGATCAAGTTTTAGGGAAAATATCTACTAGTTTAAGAAGATGTATATATCATGTGGTATTGGCAATTTTACAAAGTTGATAACAATAGACTTATTCAATAATCATTTCAATGAGATCATTCAATCCACACTTGGTCACCATTTCAATTTTGAAAAATTGTATTTGGACAAAAACAATTTATGTGGAGCAATATCATAAAGTTTAGGTTATGATTGTTATCATTCAATGAAAACATGATTTTCAGATGTTCTTGGCAATATTTTACAATTAAGGTATAGGAAAAGTGTTGGTAGTTTAGGAAGATGTATTATTTTTGAAAGGGTGGACTTACCTTACAACAAACTAGAAGGAATCATACCTTCTCAATGGGTAAGTCTTGTGAATCTTCAAATTTATTTCAATGTTTCTAGAAATTTATTACAAGGTTCTATTTTAGTGATGAAAAAAATGGTAATGGTCCAAACTATAGACGTGTCTCTCAAAAACTTCTCAAGTGAAATTCTAGCTGCATTATCAAGTTGTACAAATTTTCAATATTTGAATTGTTCACGAAGTTCATTTTATAACTCAATACCAACATCACTCACAAATCTAAAAAATATTCAAGACATTGATCTCTCAAGAAATAATTTGGTTGGTGCAATCCCAGTGGTTTTCTAGGAAATGAAAATGCTTTAGAATTATTAATTTCTCTTCAAATAACTTAATAGGAGAGGTTCCAAAGGTAGGTGTTTTTGCAACAATTGACAAGTTAGCAATTTTATAAAATGTTGGCCTTTGTGGCAAGTGTATAAATTTTCCACCATACTTTGATTCTAAACACGAACACTTATTAGTCTCCAAAAAGGTGATAGTAACTATTATGATTGGCATTATAATCTTGATTATGTACTCCATACAAGTTATAATTTTCTATAGGAGACATGATTATCAAAATACCCTTGACTTCAACATTGGGCCTAAAATAATTTCAA
Source organism: Sequoia sempervirens (assembly GCA_007258455.2). Taxonomy (NCBI): domain Eukaryota; kingdom Viridiplantae; phylum Streptophyta; class Pinopsida; order Cupressales; family Cupressaceae; genus Sequoia; species Sequoia sempervirens. Next base: position 2,531 of record VDFB02210717.1, on the reverse strand, counting down.
ATGAAGAACTTGTAGATGTAATTAGTGGGTTTAGCCAAAGGAACCAGTTGGTAGTTTTGGATCTATTTATAGAGGGATTCTCAATAATGGTACACATATTGATGTTAAATTTCTCAATTTCTAGAATGAAACCACTCTCCAAATTTTTCAAAGAGAATGGGGTCATTCCATAATACTATGTCTGAAACTTAGGACTTCAAATCTTTGAAAGCAGGGGGGAGGGGGGAGTGAGAAGGGGTATTTTTTTTCAACTATTTTTATTTGAAGATCCTAGCACAAACACCTTTGATTGAAGGTAGACCTTCAACAAAAAGTCCTCCTTACCGAAGGTCTTGGTATATCAATAAAATAATACCTTCGAGCGAAGATGACCTTTGCTTGAAGGTCTATTTTTCTAAGGTACATGGACCAAAAACTATCATTTTTGGATCATTTTCTTATCCTTTGTCTACAACAATGGTAGACATGTGATTTAACAACAAAGAACTCCCATTTTCATCAGTGGCTTTGAACGAAGGTTTGCAGAGTGCACACTCAATCGTTAGCAAGTGTTTTCTACCATTTTTAATATGATGCCCAAGTATTTGGCATGTAATTTCTTCATTTCCTAATTTAAATTATATTTTGAAACTATAATCTACATGTAATTTCTTCATTTACTAATTTAAATTATATTTTGAGACCTTAATTTACATGTGATTTCTTCATTTCCTAATTTAAATTGTATTTTGAAACCCTAATTTTATATGTAATTTTGAAACCATAATTTACATGTATTTTTGAAACCTTATTTTATATATAAATCTTCAAACCCTAATTGAAACCCTAATTTACACATAGATCTTCAAACCTTAATTGAAACCCTAATTTATATATAAATCTTCAGACCCTAATTGAAACTCTAATTTACATGCAAATAATGAAACCTCTTATATTTTAGCTAATGATACCTATTGGTAACACCTATTCCTCAACCTCTTCCCTTGTAGACTCCTTAAGAAACCTCATCATCACCCATCTTAAGGGGCTATGAATATTAAAAGGTATAAGACACATTGTCCATCTACATTCATCTTTACAACCTAGTTCCCTTTCCTTCATCTCTCCTTCCCAACCTATCTCATTTCTCTTTCCTACCACTCATGTTTCTTTTACTCAAATTTCTATGCATATTCATTCTCATCCTACTAGAATCCCTACCATTTTTTTCTCTCCTAAGTGATCCCATAATAGTGGTTTCATTTATTTCAACAAATTGGACACCTAAATACTTCTTGTAACTAAATCTTCACTTTAGGCACCCATAGCAGCTAAACTCCTGCGGAGGAATTTGGAGATGATGTAAACTAGAGTTTCATGAATTTTTGTCTATAGATTCTAATTATATTTTTTAAAAAAATTGGAATTAGATTGCACTTTTTTCCATCTCCCCTAAACTAGTTTTTTTTCTAAAACAACATTTTAAAAAGTGACACCTCACCGATAATGCATAACTTTTGTTCCGATGAAGAATAAAATTTAATTCTTTGAATTTAGATTCTAACTCTAATATCTAGTGCTTCCACTTGGTTAGATAGTTTTTATATAATATTTTTTCTTTATTAAGTTTCAACCAAACCAATTATAATTCACATAGCATGACCGTGATAACGCGAACTTTTTGTATGTATCAAAATTCAATTTTTTTCTTTATTGATCATGACTCAATATCTGGTGCACTAATATTTTTAATTTTTTTAATAATTCATTTTTCCACATGTGCAAAAACAAAGTGCTTGATTTTTGGTGAAAAAACCTACACTCACAAGAAATAAAAATAAATATAATAATCAAATTAAATCTATTTAAAATTATACTTTCTGGGAAGCTTATAATAAGGAATACACAGTTACAAATTTTTTTTTTAATGAATTAATTTTATCCCCCAAAAGGTAAATCAAAAGTGGTTTTTTATCAGCATTTTGATAGGTGTAAAGGCGACTCTATTATAGGTATGGTTCAAAACTAGCTGGTTTTGTCCAAGGGTTTGATTTACAGTAGTTTGATCAAACCCTTCAATTGAATATTTTAAATGGAACCTTTAAGGCTTAAATAATTATATTTTCTAAAAATATGTGATTTCAACAAAAATTGCCTCCTAGAAATTGTAAACCAACTTTGTGGGATTCATCCTATTCCTCATAACTTTGATCTCATCCCTTTAGCAAACTACTTTACTTCCTACTCATATGTTCCATCCTCTCAAGACTTACCCTTCAATTATCTCACCTATTTATCACTTACCACTATAACCATTCCTAACCACATCCACACTCACATCCTATTCTGATGAGGTTAACATCTCCCACCATTATTGTAAGGTTCAAAACCCTAAACTATCTTATGAAAATAAATAGTAACTCACATTTACATAAATATCGAATGAAATGGAACATCTTCAACATACACAAATGGCATATTATATCTCACATGTAAAAGTGTCTAATCCAGAATATTAAGTAAAAGAAATAAGGTACATCGTGGCATGTGCA
>VDFB02210716.1:0-24031 GCA_007258455.2 Sequoia sempervirens | reverse complement strand
TGCATGACAGATAATAGGTGGATACTTTCAGTTTACTGGGGATGAGAAATCTTGGATAATGTTTGCATGAATTGGTGGAGAGATATGTTTTAGTTAACTGAGATTGACTTGGGACCACCTTGGGCACCCAAGTTGGCATCTTTGAGTTAACACCTTTTGCATGAGAATATATTTACAAGGCTCAGTCAAGTGGGCCCATTCTTGGGCACCAACTTTGAGGTGAAGCTTGCAAGATATTTTCTTGACCAAAGTTTAGTTAAGTGTTTAGTTTGGGGCATCTAAATTGAGGAAGACTTTAGTTTGACTTCATATTACATTGTGGAACTCTACTTTCCCAATCTAAGCGTATATTTTTGTGAGGAGCTTTATTCTCTTGATTTGTACAACTCTTATGAGTTTACATGCTCATTAATTGTCTATTAATTGTAGCAAGTGGATGAGAGTTCTATGAGATTTTATTGCAGGTTGTGAAGAAGGATTGTTGAAGGAAAGGAAGCATATCAATCAAGGATTGATACAATATTATTGTAATCTTGTTCTAAGGTTAAATAATACAAGCACTATTGATTCTAGTGTAGTTTTTTCCCGAAAGGGTTTCTCCATGTATATATTGTATCACTTCTATCTTCTTGTCTCATTCTTCTACAATCTTCTATATCTTTCTACAATTGGTAAAATTGATTTAAATAGATTAATCATACACAAAGAATTGTGACAAAGAACACTTGATTAGATCTGTAGTCTCATTTTTATAAGTTTTAAGCTACAATATTACCTTTGTTTCGAACAATAGTGGACTTAATAATTAAATAATGGTTAAGTAACTATCAATTGATTATCCTAATTACTCCAACATTTAGTATTCTTCATGACTTCCTATATTTTGTATCTTCTTGTAGAAAACTTCAGATATAGGGGATTGACATGTAAAGGTAATATGGGTATTGACCCTAATTAATATAAGGTATATGATTGTTACCCATAATTGTAAGCCAGAATGTCAAACATCATTATAAAAGAGGAAATGATTCCTTTACAATGTTTATTGTAAGAACTATAGAGGGTGATTTGAGTAGAATGCTCTCTTCATCAGCCATGAAGATGCTAAAGAGGTTAGATACCAGTTTATCTAGTTCCCAAAATTTACTTATTTCAAAATGGAAGGCTTTTCAGGTGCTTCGTAAAGGCTACCTAAGTACTCAAATGAATCATGCTAGAGATAATAAGGTAGTTGTGTACTTCTCACCATTTGCTACATGTTAAGCACAGAGTTGGGGTTCCATATCCCTTAACATTTGGGAGGGGTATGTTTTTGTGTCCTTCAGCTCCATCTGTAGAAAATTTTGATGTAGAAATTCCAATTTTTGAATCCCATTTTCATATTCGTAGGGATAATTTTGATCCTTTTGACAAGATCAAGAAGTGGGAAAGAAATATGCCCACCAATTGCATATTGAAGACTTTTGGGATAGCTATATGAATGATCTTAGAGTCAGAAAAAGATTGTATATTAGGCATACACTAGAGTACATTTGTACCTTACATCTCTTCTTAGTGCTTAACCAATTGCATGATGATGGCCAGGTCCTAGGTGAGGAAGAATTCAATAAAGTGGCTAAGCAACCTATTTCCCTTCTAGACTGGATGAAAGAAGAGGAAATTAGCATTGATGTCATTAATCGACCCATTTTGAGAAGATCAAAGAGATCGGTGGATGCCTAGGCATCAACTCTTCTAGATGAATCATTTGAGCTCACATTCAACATGGGCATCAACCAAGGTGAAGCCACATTTAGTGAGGGAGAGTGAATCAAGGAAGAGGTTGGCTCCAATGTAGGTTTTGTGGAGAAGGAGGCTACCACTCATCCCAAAGCTAAAGGGAAACAAAGAAAGAATATAGATGAAATGCATCCAACTAAAAATCCCAGAGTGTACAAGAGGAAGGCTGGAGAGGCAAGTAGGCCTCAACCAAAGAGGGTAAAGAGGGATAGCATTACAACCATGAAGCCTATTCAAGAGGAGAAGAGGGAGTCATCACCTTCATCACCACCCTCATCTTCCGCTCCTCAATCTCCTTCACTTGCTTCTATACCTCTTCCCACATCCTCTGTCATCCCTTCTTCCACTATTTTTTCTCCTATTCTCGCTTCACCTCCTTCCATCGATATTTTGATGGATCTCACCACATCAATTCTCACTCCTTCCACTGCTTCTAATCACGTGGATTCATCTCCATCTTTTGCTTCTCCCTCTTCTTCTTTAGTTCCCACTCCATAGTTCATCATATCCACCTTACCTCCTACTATTCCTTCCATTTCCTCTCTCACTTCTCTTAGACTCCCTGAGACTTTCATGACTCACCTATCCTAATTGCCCAAAGAAGTGGCTAACACCTTGCTCTCTTAGGCTAACAAGGCTATGATAAATCAAGTAGCACAGGCTACCCCTCATCCTTCTTAGGTAATTTTGGAGCCTCTGATTATGGAGTGTAGAGAAAATATTAGAGGAAATGCAATGACAAGAAAGGGAAAGCATGGCAAGACTCCCAAAAATGGAGGAAGCTTCAGTTTCTCTGAAGCATCAAGAGAAACCTTCTAAGGAAGTAGTTGAAGTCAGGACCACACAATTTGAGGGTTGAGAAGAAGAGAAGAAAATTGAAGAGACATTTGAGGGTCGAAAAGAGGAGGCTCACAAGGGGATCACAATAGAAAGCCTTCAGATTAAGACTCCCTCCTCTTCTCAGTAGACAAGTAAAGAAATTGCTCCATATTGGATAGAAGAATAGTTAAAGAATAAGAGGCCAATAACTGAAACTCTTTAGGCTAGTCTAGGGGCCACTTTGAGTAGAATTGAGAAGCCTAAGGAGAAGAAGAAATAAATAATAAGGTCCCATATGACCAGGGATGCTTCTAGATCTTAGATTTTACATATGGCCACTCCAATTTTTGACAAGGACAATGCCACATTTTTTTTCAAAGAGTTTAATGTATCCTCTATAAATATTGGCCCAACGAATATATCCCAAGAAATTGATAAATTGAAAGGGTTTGTTTCTAATATTTTGATAAGGATGAATAAGGATGAAGCCACCAAGGCTAAATTGAAGGCATAGATTGTGGAATTGATGATATTCATTCAAATTTTGATTACTCCTATTTAGAGTGCTCTAAGAAAAATAACAGTGCTTGTTTTATTGTTCAAGGATGAGGTAGATAGGATTGAGCAAATGAATACATGGGTTCAATCTACCCACAACTGGATCAAGGGAATCGTTGATATAGGGAGCACAATAATTAAGATGGTTATCCAAGCCGACAATAATTTTTTTATTTTGAAAGAAGAAGCCAATAAATTGATCGAGGATTGTGAGGGCTTCCATAAGTATTATGGGATAGTATCCCCCAAGCTTGAGACAATAAAAAAACTTCCTATTGAGGTAATTGAGTAGGAAGGAATTTTGCCGAAGGAATTAGTAAATGAGCCATATTATTGGCTACATACATACAATTTCAGGAAGGAGATAGTGGTCCAAGTCAAGCCTGAAGTAAAAGGTATCATTGATCAAATCAATGAGGTTTGAGATAGCTTGTGATCAATTTTTGTATGAGTTAAAAAGGTGCAGATAAATGCTTCTAAGAATTTAGATGATGTAAATTTGAAGTAGCAATGGCAATCAGTAATGCATAAGGAGCCTATAGATAGTTTATCTACTAAGTTTTTGGATGTTGCAACATAATTTTTGGTGAAGTCTCAAGAGATTATCAGCTAGAGATCTTCTTATGTTGACTTATATCACAAACTCATGGATGAATATGATGTTTTATTCTTCAAATTTCATGTAGCTCTTGGTCCACCCAACAAGGAGACCATAGAAACACTTACTATTTTTATTAAATTTGCAATGAGAGAAAAGGCTGAAGGAAGAAGTGTAATTGAAGATCATTTTTTTGTAAAAGCAACTAGTTGTAATATTTTTGGGAAATTGTGCCACCAAATGTTTTGGGAGTTTGTAAATATATATTTAATGAAGAGTTATATAAATATATTTTACATTTTCATATATACATTTGTAACAGAATCCAATTGGAGATGGAAGATGAATATGTTGCAAATATTTAATGCATTTCCAAATTATTAAATATAAATGTAATCTAGACCATTGGTGTTGAGATAATCTCCACCATTGATTTTTGTGAGACTTCTCTATAAAAGAAAATCCTCTTTTCATTGTAAAGGTTGTTGAACATGGGTTGTAATCAGAATTTTAAATGTAATACTTGCAAAGGCATTGAAGTTGTGGTGACTTTCTTGTTATTTCTCTATGTATGCATGGTTCCTTTCTTCAGTTTAGTTCAAGTTCAGTGATGATGGTGGCGAAGTGTGAAGATATTTGATAGATCTTTGGTTCATACCATTATAATTTTTTAATTGTAAGTTGCTTTGTATGGTTAAGCTGATCCCTTTATTTGTTGTAAGTTCAATTGAGTGTGTTCAGTTATATTGTTCCAAAATTGGGTATATGCATGAATGTTTATGACTTGAAAATCTTTCAATTTCGTTTGAAGATTGCATTGTTCTTACGGCTTTGTGAGTTTAACTTTGATTAAGCAAAGATTGGTTTTGTGAGGGATCCGTCTATCTACAACATCATCTGTTCTTGTCATTGTCCTTAGGTTTTCAAACTTAGTTTCTCTCTTGCCCTTATCTTTTGCATTTTATTTCAAAATTGAGTTAGTTTAGGAAAGAAGCATCATTTAGATTGCCATATCAAATGTTAGAAATCATTTTTAGATTTTAGAACTTAAAATATAACGAGGAAACTTTCATACCATTTTCAGATTTTACAAACCATTGTTATTTAGAGTTCCAGCTTAATAATTGTAAGACCCCTTGTGAAACAACAAATAATTATCGACTAAGTTGTTTTATGCAAAATCAGGACCTGACTATCGAAGTCTTGAGATTATTTTTGTGAATTTTTTAGGTTAGTTTTCTTTTCAAGAGAGACCTAACACTTTGTGCTTTTTTTGTGTTGTGAATGTGCAAAAAAAATTCATCAGCAATTACCTACCTTTAGGGAGTAGGCCTCAACCCAAAATGATTGGTCAATTGGAGGTTTGTAAGGAATTGGACATGGGTTGTCTTGATCCATGAAGGATGTCAAGGGTGAAGGAAAATCCTATCCTCTTGCCCCTTCCCCCTTCTAATTTCTACTTAGTTTCTAATTTGGGGGCTTATGTTAGGTGAAATTATTGCATTAATGAGGTTATTGGAAGGGACATGGTGCATGTTTGCTAACTCATTAGAATATTTTGACTTCATATCACCCTAAGTTGTTTCGTCTTTCTTGTTTTTGGGTTGTTGCTTTATTTTTCTTATGTCTTACAATATGATCTTTGTCTTGTTTTGGGGTACAACCTTTTTGTTGCATGTCTCTTTCCTTAATTTAGTTGTTTTGACTATAATTTGTTTAGCTTGTCTCTCTATATAAAAAGGTTTGGACCCTTTCAAAAATCTACTTTTACCAATAGAAAAAATAATTATATTAAAAAAATATGATTTAAACCTTACTCAAAACATCCAATTACTATTAATACCGCAATTCATTTTTTATTTTTATTTTTAAAAACTAGACCGATGAATCCGCTATCCTAATGATGAATCATGAAATGTGATTCGAAACGTTGATGCAAAAATTTTGACACAATCTAATCCAAACTCTTACAATAATTCACAACTGTAGAAATCTATTATCATCAAGTAAACTAAAATATTTTTAAAAAGGAGATGGTGATCTTCCTTCAAAAGGCTCTCAAACCCTAGGAGCGGATTGAAAAAGTATCATATTCCCTATAAACAAATGTGATTTCTACTCAATAATTTTTCCAACTCATATTTATTAAGTCTTAATCTTAGTTACTAAAATTTGTATTTATGGGTGACCAACCACTTATTCCTCAGGACCAAATTTAATGACGCTGTTTGGTATGAAAGGAATAATGTCTTCTCTATCTCAAAGTCAATTTTTGTATTTTTCTAAGAAAAGGAATAAGTCACATTAAAGAATAATTACGCCGGCGTGTCCCTCATTGAGCTTTCGAAGCTCACTTTTGCATCGGACGGCTGGAAAGCACGCAGAGACCCGGCAAGGTGCTTCAAGAAATCTTAGCCGTTCATCGTTTTTCGCCAAAAATTCGGCTGTTTTTAACTGCCTTTCACGAGCTGCACCGTTTCGGAGAGGGTTTTCGAGTATCCTATATGAGCTTGTGAAGCTCAGTTTGTCTATCAAGGGTTCACAAGCCCCGAGAGGCCCTGCAAGGTGCTTAAATAAATCTGAGCCGTGCATCATTTTTCGTCATTTTATCTTTTTTAGTAAATTCGGCATAAAAATCGCAACCGTAAATAACGCCCGTGCGATTTTCGAGGGGCGTGCAAAAGGATTGAAAACATACCGACGTTCGATATTGCCGCCATCATCACCGTTCTTTTTAAGTTTTTCGTTGGCCGCTTTTAGGATTTTAACTGCAAATTCTACCCGCTGGCGAGCCGTAGCTTGAAAATAAGGTTTTGGCGAGGGTTTTACAGTACGGTCAAGTTGTCCTCGCCAAAAATAGAGACAGGTCCATGTGTTACAATAATTTTGCAAGTCCTCCCGCTAAGGACACCGTCAAATTTAGCTACAACGAACCGGGCCAGATTCTTTTAGCCAGCTAGCCTGCAAAAGTACAGTTTATTTTCAATATCGTACTTACTGTAAGGAAACACTAAATAGCTGTTAAAATTGGCTGTCAAGTTTAAAAATTGTTAAAATTTGGCGCTAAAATATGACCAGGCTGGCGCAAGCTTTAATCTGCCAAGTGTCAGCTACTTTAGAGGAGGCGCCAATCGTTGAGAGCTAGACCATACGCTTATCTGGCATTTTTGGAATTTAGTTGATCTGCGTGCCCATTTAAAATTTAGGTTTTAACATTATCGCATCCTTTACCCTACGTAGTAAAGTATATATTAGCATAATTAATATAAAATTTATTACCATAAATTTAAAATTTTATATGATAAAAAAAGGGTAAATATTTAATTATATTATTTATTATTATTATTATATTTTATATTTTTTAACAAAATTATTAAATATATACATAAATGTTTTATAATTATTAATTAATAATTATTATGTTTTTATTATATTCTTAATTAATAAAAAAATATAATGTATATATTATATAATGTATATAATAGAGATTATATTTTATATATATATATATAAAACATATTTTTACCTATACCTAACAATTGATCTCATATATTACACAAATATATGCAAAAAAAAAAAAAAAAAAAAACATATTACTTCCTAATTAACCTTCCACACACCTTTCAGTGTACACATTGCACCAAATTATTTGTGGATACCTTATTTAATATTAGCGTACATTCTGCGTTGTCTATCGTCACAACTTGCAAATGCCTAGAACAAAGAAAGAAAAAACATATTTCATGTGAGATTATATGCAGAAGCCTTTGAAACTATGCCAAGAACGTTCTGGATTGCACACCGCCTACAGGGGATTTCACGAACAAGCAGTGGCATTTCTCCCATGAAGGAGATAGGTACCTAATCCCTTCGCTGATCCAACATCGCACAACTTCCAATTGAGATGACGTGAAGCGAATCCCTGTCACATAGGAGACAATATCTAATTTTAGATAGGAGACAATATCTAATTTTAGATTTGCAATAATTATATCTGTGATATTGACCTTTTCTTTTTATCTATTTAAATAATTATTTCATTTTAATTATATTTGAATATCAACTTTTATTTATTTGAATAATTATTTTGTTTTTTAATTTTTTTAAATTTAAATTTTATATTTTAAATAGTTAAAATATTTTTAATTTTAATTGAAATTTAGATCTTTTTATAATATTAATAATATACGTCTTTAGTATTGTTAATCTAATATTTTATAAAAAAAAAAATAATCTATAAATTTGTTTTTTAGAAAAGTCATATTGTCATTTTATTGTCTATCAACTATTCGTACAAGCTATAAGTGTCATTGTTACGAGGTCAAAAAAATTATTGACATGGAACATGGATAAATAATAATACTTCTTAGTTGAAGAGATTTTTTTTTCAATATTTTAAAAACTTAGTTGGTAAACATGTTTGTTGAGCAATATTTTTTTAGTAATAAAGCTTTTCTTCAATCAAAAAAATGTATGTTTGCTTGGTTTTATGTTTTAAATATTAGATCAATTTAACAACTACAATGGACTTTGGAAATGTTTTTAATTATACTTAACAAGTGTTATTATAATTTATTCATTTAGTGAAGTTATGAATTACTAATTAGGTTTGTTTTGTGTTGTGTTCCTAATATTCACTATCTCCTTTCGAAGTACAGGATAATGGGAAACAATGTAGAAGGCTTATCACCATAACAATGGAAACATTGTAGTCTACTCAGATAGTATATGGATCTACTTTCATGGTCATTCCTTTCCTAAGAGTTGAATTCTTCCAATAATAACAATGGAAACATTGTAGTATGCTCAAATAGTATATGGATCTACTTTCATGGTCATTCATTTCCTAAGAGTTGAATTCTTTCAATACACATGTATCAAGACACCCATGAACTGCAATTTGGCATACTAAAAGCTATAAACATTTCATCATTACAAAACATGAGCCTAATGGGTAATGGGGTTTGATTATCTTCCTCATTCAAAGGTTTTGTTTCAATCCTGTTTTAGATCCTTCTAAGAGGATGCATAGTTGATTGAAACTATCTTCTCCATTGAGACCTTTGTTCCACAAACATCATCATTTGCTAAATGACCTATCAATTCACTTCACGTATGGCATATATGCTGCCAATCCAAAAAATAAAAAAAATAAAAATAAAAATAAATAAATAAAAAAACACCCTTTTTTCCCCTAATTGACCTTCTCATTGGCCAAGCTCAGCGCATTTAGTTTTAACATAATGGCATCCTTTACCCTACGTAGTTAAGTATATATTAGCATAAATATATAATATATTAATTATATTTCCTATTAAATAAGAATATAAGAAGAATATAATAATTATTAATTAATAATTATAAAAACATTTATTTAAATAATGAATAGTTTTGTTAAAAAATATAATAAATAATATAATTATATATTTATAATCATTTTTTTATTATATAAAATTTAAAATTTACATTATATTGACTCTTCCAATTTGGAAGTTGCAACTTGAAAATAAGGTTTTGGGAGGATTTTAGAGTATGTTTCTTAAAATGAAAATTACTGCCAAGATCCTAATAATGAACACATTTAGGTTTTAACAAAAACTATTAAATATGTAAATAAATGTTTTATAATTATTAATTAATAAATATTGTATTTTAATTATATTCTTATTTAATACAAAATATAAATAATATATTTTATATTTTATATAATACAAATTAAATTATATATAATATAATTATATTTATTATTATATATAATAGTATATATAGATTATATTATTACTATATATTATATTTTATAATACAAAATATTAAATATAAATATGAATTTATTATAATTAATAATTACTATATTTCTATATTAATCAAATAAAATTAATTTATAAAAAATCTCTTGATCTTTGGATAGATTAGGAAAGAAAAGACTAGGGGAGAGGGGCCTATAATGGAGCAGGGTCCAATACTGGGGATAGAAGTAGTCCTCAATGGGTCTTATAGTGGAGCACATTAATATCCAATTGTAAAACACTTTTTATCTATTAAGTTCACAAACTGACAAATCATTTGATGCCACGTCAGTGCACGAATAAAACATGACTTAGTGCACCATTGTTGGTCTCACTTTTTTTTTTGGCCTTTTTGGATACCTCAACAAAAAGCATACTGATGCGGCACCATATTTGATGATGTGGCCCTAAAACGAAATATAGAAGCAGGGAAGTTGCCAAATAGATTGTTGTACAAAATTGGGAGTGATTTGAAATTTCCACATAGGATTTTTAGAAATGCAAAGTTAGGGCGCTCCACTATAGGCCCCTCTCCCCTGTATGTACTACATAAAATAAAATAAAAATATAAAATAAACTTTATTAATAATAATAATAATAATAAATATTGATAATATTTTTAAAATGACCTACCAATTGACCTCATCTATTACACAAATATATGCCAAAAAAATAATCATATTTTTCCCTAATCAAATTTTTTACACACCTCTTTCGAGTGTACCCATTGCACACCACGGGTAATTGCTAGTATATAATATTTATCATGGCTGATTCTTTTCACAAGTCAGCACTTTGATTTGTCTGTATTATAATGTTAAAAAATATCTCAATCGACCAACTTGTTTGTGGTGCCACGGGTAAACATTTTCCTTACTCCAGATTTCTGCCTCTTTAATGGTAGGAATTTTGAATTCAATATATAGTAAACGTCTATTTCTTTTATCAGATTATGAGCAGTAACAAATGAGTAGTATAGTTACAAATCGTTGATTAAATTTATTGATCAATTGTTGATCGTAATGCCATTTTATTTACACCTTGTTAATAAAATATGTATTTCCAAGCACTCAGTATAAATTGCTGATATGTTGTCAAGATTTTTTTTTTTTCTAATTGTGAAATTTATAAAGTTTTGTTTCTCGTTTTCTTGTTTTTTTGATATTTTTTCTATAATTTGATAATCTATTGTAAAAGGGTTTGGATCTTTTTAAAAAACTATTTTTACTGTATATAAACAAACATCATATAGAACAATATAAATTATCATTTCAAATGTTCTATAAATATATTTATACATAAAAATTATTAAAAAAAACTGACTATTTTTTATTTTAAATGAAAGTATATCTAAAAATATATATTATTATAAATTGTTTTGTGATCCATGCCTTTCCAATTTGGGATGTTTCATGATATTCTAGAGATTCTGAATCACATATATGCAAATTCAATAGATTCCTTAACTGAAGCATATAAATTTAATATGAATAACAAAGAAAATAAATAAATGTTCATTATAGTATGTAAATATAAGTGATTTGTTTTTTATAATAAAATTTGAAATTTTATATGTAAATTAATAATTTAATTATTTTTTATAAACAGATACACACTGTTTATTAAATTGATTTTAAAATAGTAATTTAATTTAAGTATGTATTTGTATCAACTTTAAGAGATGTCAAATAGTTAATAAGACTAGAATACTTAAATGTAATTCTAAAATATTTTCTATAAACTTTGAAGGAGACATTAAACTAAAAATATAAGTAAGAAATTTATATGAATTAATATGAAATTTATTAACCATTCAATATGTCAATTTTAAAATATTAATTTTAATCTCAAGGAAAACAAAATATTATCAACCTAAAAATGTTAGACCAATACTATCATCACATTAATCTAAATTTAGTATTTTTTTTAACAATATATAAATTAACAATTTTGAAATTTAATTATATGAATTATATTGACATCAATTTTTATCTATCTGAAATAATAGAAATAATATTGTAGAACTAAAATATACTATAATTAAACTTTAGAATGGTAGACCCTCCTATCATTTTTTAAATAAATAAAATTGTCATATAAATCTAAATCTAATATTTTTTTATATAAATAAAACTATCATATAAATCTAAATCTAATATTTTTTTTATAACTCATTATGGAAAAGAATATTAGATTTGATGGACATTTAACAAGATTAATTTTAAAAAATTAATTTGAGTCTTCACATGAAAATAACTTAATACATTTTTTATAAAATTTGGAGGGGACATTAAACTAACAATATAGGTAAGAAATTTATATGAATTAATATCAGTTTATTAATCATTAACAAATTAATTTTAAAATATTAATTTGTATATCAAGGAAAAGGAAATGTTGTTATCATAAAAATGTTGTCATCTTCACCTCTTCCTTTTAAGCAAAAGATCTTACCTTTTATCTTCTTAGCTCTTTATCATCTCGATGATGGATCGAAAGTGATCCTAAACGCCGATGAAAAACTTAAACACAATCAAAATCCGTCACAAAATATTAAACATGATGGATTGTGGAAATCTCATAGCATTAATAAAAATGTTAGATCAATGAGATTATCTCATAAAACTAAATTCAATAAAAAATTAATGATAAATAATAATAATTTTAATAATTATATGAATACTATTAACATCAATTTTTATCTATATGAAATAATAGAAACAATGTTGTAAGACAACTAAAGCACACTATAATTAAACTAGATTATGGTAGGTCTTCATGTCCCTTTTTCTGAATAAATAAAATTATCATATAAATCTAAATTTTGTATTTTTGTAATGATTCAATATAGACAAGAATATAAGATTTGTCAAACATTTAGAATAACTATTTTCAAAATATTAATTTGAGCCTCAAGAACAAAATAAAATATTTTGAAATTCAAAATGTCAAACTAATAAAAATAATTAGTTCATAGGAAAGGGTTCTAAAAACCTGAATGTGCATTCGCAGGATTTTACCTCTACACAAGGTCATCACTCTTTTTCTTCACATAGCGAAAGGGCTAGATCAACTTCATCATTTTTTATCTTGTTAAAAAATGCTACGATTAAATGCAAAAAAAATCGAAAAGGGCCCTTTTGGTGTGGGAACACATTTCTTGGGGTTTTTACTTGGTGGGCCAATCTTTCACTTGATGGCCTCAAAATTTCTCCCCTTCCCATTTGTTTTTCTATGCCATGCTTACCTATGGAATATCTAGAAACATCCTTTGTAAAAAAAACATTGTTTCTCATTTTGGGGACTTTCTAAGGAGTGAATTTGTTATAACAAATGAGAAACCTACTCTTAGGTTTTGGACTTTTGTTAGAAACCCCTCCCTCATTCTAGCATCTATTAAACTAGTGTCTAATAAGGGCGAATGGATTCAAAAAATAAATTGTGAATTGTCATCCTGGTCTAAAGCCAACATTTTGGTTGACTCGAATATTTTTTATAGGGCTAACCCAGTTGATGTTTTTGCCCTTACTCGAGATTTTTGCACAAATGGTGCTTCTTGTAGTTGTCAATTTGGCCACTCTTCCCCTTAGCCTTCTAAACCTCATGAAACCATTATTTTGAACTTGGGTTTGGCCTAGAAATCCATTCCGTTGGTTAAGGTCACGAAATCCTCATCTGCTACTAGAAAATCTATACATTTAGCTGAGAATACTAGTCTGGGGATAGTCCTGAAAAATTCCATTCTTCACTAGATAAGGCTATTCACCCTATGAGCAATATTTCTCATCATGAAAAACTTCTCAACGGGTCTTCTGAAGATGATAAATTAATGGAGATTATTAATGATGCGATGACTAAGATTGGGGAAGAAATTATGAAAGAAATTGTTAATGAGGTTTTAGGGGAGATTGAATTGGATAAATCTTCGTTTGACCCTCCTATCTCCCAATTATCGTCTAAGAGAAAATTATGTTTTGAACAAGAATTTAATTTGAGCTAGTTCAATATCTCTTCCCCCTCCTCTCCGCAATTTTCCTCCACACCGATTTCCCAAGGTAAATTTGATACTAAAAGTCTCATAACTCTCAAAAGTAAACGGGGAAGGAAGTTGAATAAGGAGAAAACTAATCTTGAAATTATTGCTGGCCTACAATTGATATTGGAAATGGATCTTAGATCTGCATCCAAGAAAATGGATGTTACTCCTGGTGGTGGACTTTCTCTTAACAATATTCAGTCTGATTCAACTGAGAGGCTCAAGACCTCTAAATGGAATCTAAGAAAAAGGAGAGATGTTATCTCTCCTCCAACACAATGAGGTTTTTGTCTTGGAATGTTAGGGGATTAAATTCCCCTAACAAGAGGTGCTTAATGAAGCATCAACTTATTGGTACTTTTTTCTGATATTATTCTTCTACAAGAGACAAAATTATCATTACAATCTGACTCTGCTATTTTTGCCTCTTGGTCAAATTGGGGTCTATTGGTTTCCCCAGCTCTAGGAGCTTCTAGAGGCCTTACTATTTTATGGAATAAATGCTATGTTCATGTTGATATTTTGGATAAAAAAGCTAATTGGATTGGAGTCTTAGTTAGATGTTTAAAGATAAATAATTATTTTCTTCTTTTCAATGTATATGGGATGTGCACTATATCTGGAAAGATGCAGATATGGAAGCAACTCTCCTCCTTCTCAGCCCCTTTCAAGGATACCTTTTAAATATTTGTGGGGGACTTTAATGCAATAAGAAATCTCTCTAAAACATTAGGGGGAATTATCCCTTCAACGATTGCAATGGATGACTTCAACAATTTTATCATGTAGAACAAACTATATAATTTCCCATTAAAAAATGGTTAGTTTACTTGAACAAATCGATGCAAATAATTCTCTCATATTGCAGAAAAAATAGATCGCTTCTTGCGTTCTAAAAACTAGTTAAATTCTTCATGGGACTTTTCTTCTATCATCTATACTTTGGGAGGGTCTGACCACTTTCCTATCTCCCTCACTATTTTTGAGGATAGACTACAAACCAAAATCTCCTTTAAGTTTGAAGCAATGTGCTTCAAGGATGCCGATTTTATCCCTCTATTAAAATCATGGTGGACAAATTATCCATTCTTTGAAGGCTCACAAATTTTTCAACTTTATAAAAAGACACAATTCTTGAAGATTAACATGAAGGAATGGAACCACAATCATTTCAAGAATACATTTTCTAAAAAACAAGAATTGAATTGGAACTAGCTGAGTTATATGAAATGGTCATCAAGAATGGTATGGATGCCCCTATGTTTAAAAATTAAAAATGTTTAAAAGTAGAACTAGATGAAGTTTTGGCTAGGGAAGAAAGTTACTGGAGACAAAAATGAAGGGAAACATGGTTGAAAGAAGGAGATAAAATTTCAAAAAAAAAATCATGCTTTTGCAAAACCTAGGTGATAAGTGAACATAATTTAATGTATCCAATCGGCCTTAGGGGTCAAACTTTTGACAGATTAGGAAATTGGAGAAGAAGCTATCTCCTTTTTTAAAAACCTCTTGGCCCCCAAAAAGCAAGTTAAACCTTGGTCTAATAATGAAATTATCAGCAACATTCCGTCACTAATTTTGGAAAATCATAATAAATTCCTGATGGTGGAATTCACGATTGATGAAGTTAAGCCAGATTATTTTTTCTATGGCAGCAGATAAGGTACCTGGCCTTGATGGTTTTACCATCATGTTTTTCTAGAAATGTTGAGATTTTTTGGGTTGGGATGTCCTTCTTGCCTTGGAGGAATCGACGAGGAATAGAAATTTTTTAAGAGAATTTAATTCCTCCTTGATTGCTCTCATTCCAAAAAGTTCTGACCCATCGTCATTCAAAAGTTTTCACCCAATTGTCATATGCAATACTATATACAAAATTTTAATTAAGGCAATTGCTTCAAGACTCGCTAAACTACTCCCCTCTATAATATCTTCAGAACAAGGTGGATTTGTACTAGGTAAAGAGACTCCAAAAGGGGCTATCTTGGCTTATGAGGTCTTACACTCAACAATGTTGGACAAATCCCTAGTTGTAATTTTAAAACTTGATATGTTAAAAGCTTATGATAGAGTTGACTGGGATTTCTTGTTGGAGGTATTAAAGAAGTTTGGTTTCTACCATGGTGTAAATGGATCCATTCTTTTCTATCAGGTTTGCGTCTATCCATAATTGCAAATGGATCTCAGTTTGGTTTTTTTTGCTCCCACACAAGGAGTTAGACAAGAGGATCATTTATCCCCCTTTCTCTTTATCTTAATGGCTGAGGGGCTGAGTAGATCAATTATTCCAACTTGTTTAGGTGGGATTTGGAAGGGCATAAATGTCAGAACTTTACCAACTCCAATCTCACATTCCTTATTTGTAGATGACACTCTACTAATTTTTCATTCAAGCATGGTTGAAGCCAAGGTGGTCAAAAAAACATTTCAGATTATTGTTCTTCTCCGAGGTAGCCTTTTAACCCTAATAAATCTAAAATTTTCTTCTTAAATGTCAATCCCATGGTGGAAAAACAAATTAAAATATTTTGAGGCTTTCAATGTGATTTCATGCTATGTAATTATCTTGGCATCCCCTTCTTCTCAGGGAAAGAAAAACATGATTTTTGGGATAGATTAATTAGTGCAATCTCTAACAAAATTTTGCAATGGTGTAGTGTAGAAAAATTTCATCGTTTACATTTTCACACTTAATTTGGAAATGATTAACATTAAAATGGACCTAATGTCGCCTTGATCTAGTGTTTTAATGTGTTTTACACATTCACATTGGATTTAGGGCCCTTTAAGCTAAATTGACCTAATTTTCCCTTAATTTAGTGTTTTAAAGTGTATTCATTTACACCTTCACATTAAATTTTTGGGCCCTTGTAAATGAAATGAACTTAATTATGCCTTATTTAGGATGTTGTAAAGTGTATCCTAACACTTTCACACTAATCTAGGGTGTCATTAAATAATTGGGATTCTTTATTCCTTATTTTTCCTTATTTTGCATCCACAAGCCTTAATTAATGCATTTTTCTGAGGATAATCCTAAAATAAACCAACATCCAATCATAATTCAAGTGTTTTTAGGTTGTGTGGCTTATATTTAGTGATTTGGGACTCATACATCACGTTCGGTGTATGTGTCTCACCTAGGTTTGGGCTCTGATTTTGATTTTACATCATTTTAAGCATTTTTGAAAAATGTGTCCCATAGCTAAGCCTAATGAGACTCATATGCCACTTCTAGCGTATGAGTCTTGTGTGGCCCAAAATAAAATTTGATTCAAATTCTTGGTGGTATTTTATCCTCCTAGAACTGATTTTGGCTTGTAGTGTTGTAATTTTGAGAAATTTTGCATAAACAAGTATAAATACAAGGTTATTTCACTCATTTTCACCTAAGACTTTCAAGAGAGCATTCCTAATAGAAATTTCATGATTGCAAGACTTCACAAGAGAATTCTAGATTCTTCAAGAGCATTTCTAAGGCATTCAAGTGAAGATTTCTTCATCATTTGTTGCAGCAATTCAAGATCTATCATCATTTCAAAGAAATGGTGCATCAAGCATGTTGTTGAGCTAGTGTTATGATGCATCATCCAAGATCCAATTCAAGCATTGTTTCATATCTAATTGAAGATCAAGATCTACACTTTACATGGCCACTTCATGTTAGATTGCTAAATTACATCTCAAGACATCATTCAAGGTATCATCATTGCATATTGCATATGTCATGCTTCTATTTAATTATTTAATTATTTGGTTTAATTACCTAAAAGCAGTTTTGAACAAGAAAAACCCTCATTTCCTAACAATCAACAAGTTTCTCTCTCTCTACATGTGTGATTGTAGATCTAGGTGTCTTGGAGCTTGAAGGATCTTTGAAGACTAAGTTAAAAGATTGAAGAAATTTTTCCTAGTTGTTTCCTTGTTTGCAAGATCATGAAAAGTCTCCTACAAGTTGCAAATTAGAATTTCGGACCCGAAAACAAAGTTTAACAGAAAGAGAAAAGTTAGGAGAGAAGATTCAAATATTAACCCTCCAAAAAATAATATTGGGACTAATACGCCACCTTGGGTGTATGAGTCCCAATACTACCATTTTCTGGGTTCCAAGAGATTTAGATTAAGCACTGTCATATTCTAGTTTTGGCACAAAAAACCCAATCTAGGACTAAAACACCTAGACTGGCATATGACTCCCAGTGGGAATCAAACAATAATTTTTTATGGTTTTGGAGATTTTTTTGACCTCATCACTCTTCTAGGTGCACCTCTGTTCATTTCCAGTTTGATATCCTAATTTTTCAATTTCATTTCCTAGGTCATTTGGTTAGTTTTTGCATGGTACTTTGCATTTTGCATTCATTTCTTGTCTTTAGAAGCCCTATCTTGGTGGTGAACCCCTCTTTAGTCTCTAATCACACCTTAGGATACGTTGTTTCAAGATCTATTTCCCTTTTCTATCTTCGGATTAAGATCTCTAAGGTTTCCTTGAGTGCAACAAGTGTGAAATAGGAACCCCACCCTTGTACTCCATTCCTCAAAGGTGCGGCGTACTATTTTCATTGTTACATTTTGGTGAACCCGACTTGAACACCCCTTTTCTAATTTGGAGTGCATCATCATCCTATATCTAGCTTGCATTGACTTTGCATTAGGGTTTTACATTAGTTAATTAGCATCTAGGGTTTATAAATCTTGCATTAGTGAAAGTGCATATAAGTTGCATTTTTGCATCTTGCATCATTGAATTTCATTTGAAATCTACATTTGCACTTAGCCTAGACATCATCCTAACCAAAAAACATAACATTCACACAAAATTTGCTAGAAACGGTGTAAAAACCCTAATCTGGAACTCATATGCCCCTCTAGGCAATTTAGTACTAGTATAATTTGTTTTGCCTACTTTTTGGTATTTTTGTGTAGTGCATTTTTTAATATTTGAACCCCTGAAATACCCTGACTAGGACTCATACACCCCTCTGGGCGAATTAGTCCCAGATCAGCCCTAAAACTTCCTTTTACAATATTTAAAACCTTGTTTCTGCACTTCTATTTGCTGCCATTAGTTATCTGTTTCAATTGGTTGAGTTTCTATTACATGCATTTCATTAGATCTAGTTTAATTCAGCTCATTTCATGCATGGCTTAATTTCAAATTGGTATTTTCAACATTTCATAGTCAATTATCATTTGAAAATTGCATTATCCTTTTGCATATCATTGTTGCATTTCAAATTTGTAGGAAAATCATTACATCATGTTTTTATTGCAAAAATCTATAGTTATCATATTTCATGTTCTATTTTTATATCTTGTTGAGTGTTGTGAGAAAGTTTTGTTAAGTGCATATGAATATGAAGTCCTCTCCCCTCTCTTTTTGTTTGTCATTGATCCCTCTCCTAGTATCCCTTCTATGAGTGAGGTTATTCTAGCGAAAGAGAATACAACCTTGGGTAATCATAAGAATCATATTCGTTCTTCTCCTAATATATCTCCTAGTTGTGAAGAATATATTTTGGTGTTAGAAGAACTAATCATTGAGAGTCTTGAGAACCCTAGTTGTTTCTCTCCTCCTACCTCTCTTATTAGGCAAGACATTACTAAACAAGAGGACATAACAATAGGTAATCATGACGATCACATAACACAACAAGAGACCATTGAAATATAGCTTGACAACACTTCAACGAGTCTAAATTCATCTCCCAACATCTTCCCCTCTTGTGATAATGAGGATATGTCAGTGTTAGATAATTGAACCTTTAAGTTCTATGACAACCCTCTTTATGTTTCTTCCCCTACCTATCCTATTTTGGAAGACATTATGGGACAAAGGCATGAAATTATGGAAAATCATGACAATCACATTTATCCTTCTTCTAGTATCTCTCCTAATGGTGAAGAAGATACTTTGATGTTAGAAAATACAATCGATGAAAGTCATGAGAATCATAATTTCCCCTTTTCCCATATGGAAAACCTTATTGAACAAGACAATACAACCATTGATAACTCCCTTACTTGCAATGAAGTCATTTTAGAAGAACCAACCTTTGAATGTCATGAACATCTAGTTTGTAGTTCTCCTAAAAACTCTCCTCCTATGGACTCCTAATGCGAAGATCCAATGCATGTCTAAGTCATCTAAGTCGCCCAAGTCGCCAAGTTCGCCAAGTCATCCAAGTCGTTGACATATATATATATATGTCACCTCTCGAGCTCTGAGGTGGGGACACGACTACCAGTACAGGACTGGATGGGTCTTTCAGAATGGGACTCCGTGGGGGGCCTCTGAATGACACCATCCCCCTATATAAGCTATTTGTCTGAATCCAAAACATCGGTAGGAGGATATCATGGTGCAAGAAAATGTGAACATTGACACATGTCTTTCAAACACTAGTAATAAGGCTCCCTTAGATGAAGATCATGAAGTGACATTAGACTCCTCTTCACTAAGAGAGCATGCAAATAAAGACAATTTTGTTGAGGTTATGACAACACAAATTGGATCACCTTTAATTAACAGGCCTTCTAAGTCACCTCCCATTAATGAATCACATAAAAAGAAGAAAATAAGAGATTTCTTGAAATCTTTAATGCATTCTGAAAGTAACAATGTTTCACGGCAACCAAGTTATAATATAGTTTCTCAAACATGTAGGCAATCACAAATCACTACTGCTTCATTACCATTTCCTCAACATATTTTTCCTAGTGCTCCGCATTCACCTTTCCATAATAGAGTTGAATATCTTAAGAAGACTCCCGCTAATATATCCATATGGCAACTTATTCAACTATCACCTACATATAGTTGTCCATTTCAAGAAATATTGAAAATAAAGCAGGAGGAGATCCAAGCTTCTATGAAATTGAATAATGTAACATCCTCCTTTGATCATATGCAAGTCACACAGTAAAAAATATCATTCCCTAAACATGAATTATCCTCACTTGAGATTCAAAACAAAAATGAAGCATTGATGATAAAGACAATCATTAATGAAACTATAGTTAGGCTCACTCTCATAGTAAATGGATCAGGTCTTAATGATTGTAGCATTGAACTCCTAGATAAAATTGGTGTGGACAAGAGGCTTATTCAACTTAATGATGTTAATATTTATGGATTTGACAATGTTAATAGACAACCATTAGGAATGATCACATTAACTATTGAGGTCGAACCTATAGTGTTCCCTACCCCTATCCATATCATGCCAAGACCTCTTTCATACAACCTTATCCTAGGGATACCATGGATTCATGCTATGAAAGTAGTTCCATCTACCCTTCACCGTGCGATGAAATTTGCATACAACAACAAGATGTACATGGTTGAAGCAAATGAAAGAAGCTATAAATCATATGATCACAACACTCCCAATCCCCCTAATACTTTCATTTCAAAATAAAAATTTGAACCTATACAAGTTGATGCTAATCCTAATTTTCTTTCACCTACAATAAAAATCTTTAGTGATAATTGGGGATCATTAGATTTTACACCTTGCTTCATTTTCTCTACTATGTTGAATGGAAGTTGACTAGATTTAGAAGGAACCTTTGGAACAAGTTCAACTCTTGTTGTTTGTGTGATCTTAGGCTACTCCACCACCTTTTTAGGCCTATTAACAGACTAATTTGATTGTAGAACCTATGTTGTTCTACTTGTTGGTCCAACATTTACAACATTTTGAGATGGTTGGGAAGATGATGGATGCCCAACCATGGAATATGCACCACCCTCCATTGCTCTTTTTTTTTTATCTTGTATTATGTGTTATTGCATCGGTATCCACTTGATTTATACCACAAAAATATTCTTGACCCCAAATGACAAATGAAGAGTCACCTCATGCATGATTTTGATTATTAGCAGTTGTTTGGTTCATGCCAATTTGCTACTTCGAAGTAGAGGTCTCATTTTGAGCTACCAAAGTTTGCACAAACTTGCCATTTGACAAGCATTTTGATTATGAGCTTGCTCACAAGGGTAACACCATTCTTTCTCTTGTGCTAGATTACTTTTCACTGGGACCAAATCCTTAGAAGTGTTGGTAGCAGGTGCATGCATTTTATTCAAATACTTAGCATGATTCCACTGATTTTGTCCTTGATAGGGTGGTCTATTTTGCTAATAATCCTAATTTTGAGGCTGATAAGGCCTATTGTTTTGTGCTTGCTTCCTCTTCATTGATACTAACTCATTATTCATACTTTAGAGAAAGGTGCCCCAATCTTCTAGAAGTGCAGCAAAAGTAGAAGGTTGGTTTGTGGGAACCACTAGATTAGTAGTTTTCGGGATAGGAGCCAATGTGGGTTGTGGAGGAAGCTTTGGAAATAAAGGAATTGGTGGTCTAGGAGCTATCTTCCTAGCTTGTATTAAATAATTTTCTACCCTTATTGCAAGATCATATGCTCAAAGTAAAGTGAAACCACCCATTGACTGAATCATAATAGCTATGTCACTATGAAGAGCCCTCAAGAAATACAAAAAAGCATGATCGGGTGAAGGATTGATCATGGTAGGAATTCTATCCCAAGTCCTTTGAAATCTGTAATTGAAGTCACTCATGAATTCATGAGCTTCTCTTTTGATTGTTGTTAGTTTTTCTACTAGGGATAGATGGTCATTTTTATCTTCAAAATGCTTGCATAACTTCTAATTCATCCCAGTTGTGAATGGTGTTAGGTGGAAGACCTATATACCACTATAATGCTTTTCCTTTCAGGAAAGTGACAACCAACCTAACAACCACATTGTCTTTTGTTACATCATGCACCGAGAATATGTTTGACACATCTATGATATGTTTTGTTGGAGTAGTAGATATTTCACTAGTAAAATGAGGAATACTTTTGAGGCCATTGACTAGTATATCATCCTTTTGGGATAAAATTAAGGGGATGCCACCAATAAAAGACACAAAAGGCTAATTTCTAGCCATATGGAATAAATTTATTTTTTTATGAGTAGCAAGTTTCCTATTTCTTCGTATAGGTGACAAATTGTTTATTTCTTCTTCTCGAAGTGGAAAAAGAGAGCTAAATGTATTGGAAATTACCTCTAGAAGACTTATTTGGATTCTTGGCATGAATGTGTAGGTTTGATCTTGAACCAAGATTTCTAGGTAGCACCAAGGTCACCAATTTGTATGTGATGCAGAGTGGCAGGGGAAGCAACATCTTTTTCCAATAGCTTCTCTCAATGCACACATCAACTTCACTATTCCTTCCAACAAGCAACTTGATCACCCAACTAAACTCACACACCAAAACATGTTTGAAGGACTTGTTCATGCTATTTACACCCTCAATATGTCAAAAAAAGACCAAATAACTTGACTTTACACTCAAAAACTCCCATTCTCTCATCACTCTTACACAAGCCCATGCAACTTTGCAACATTGCCAACTAGGACAGTCAAAATAAAAACTTATTAAAGGAATTAACTAGAAAATGAAACATAATTCTACACTCCTAAAACCATCCTCCACAAGTTTCCAAAAGCACAAGATAAAACACCCAAAACAAATGTATCAAAAGATTGATTTACAAGCCATAAACAAGGCTTACCTAGGCCTGTACAAGGAAGCTTTCAACTTGTCAAGGCACACCCCAACACCCCTAATGCCTTTAAAAGAATCCAAAAGGTTCAAAAATTCTCCCCAAGACCGAATTCACACCTTACAATCCATTCTATTTACTTAAAATACTTAGAAATCAAAAGAAATACTTACAAATGATCATTTTCTGGACTGTTTCAAGGTAAAACAAGACCTAGGGCATCACATAACTTTTGCAAACCTCTATCTTTCCTCCCAAAACCAATAGAATCATGTAAAGGACCATTAAATTCACCATTCCACCAAAAATTAGAATTTTCCTATGGTGGAATGGTGAATTATGAAAATATTTGTGAACAAACCCTTGTTTTGTAGGATTTAAGACCCTCTAGCAATAAAATGGATGTAACTTGCTCAATTCTTAATGAAATTAACTAAAATAACTGCAAAAAGAAAGAAGAATCTCCCCTCTATCGAACCATATACATTATAGGGATGTACAATTTTTCTATAGGTCATACCAATCGAAAGAACAGTAAAAAATGCTGTAAAATTTAGAAAAACAGAGTTTTCTTCTTTGTAAAATGCTTCAAAACTTCAATCTCCTCCTTGCCTCGACCCAATGGAGGCTATTTAAAATTTGACTCATCATTTCCAATGGCCCTCAACTAATTTTTGAAGGAGGGAACCGTTGGTTAGCATAATTACATCATTAATGTTGAAATTACATTAAATTGCATTATGGCAACTTTGCAATTTTGAAGCAACTTTCAATTCTAACACCTATGACTTCTAAAACCATTCTAATGGCCTCAAAATATACTTATACAACCTTACACTACTAAATTTGACACCATTTTCTGATGGACGTTCATCGGT